>JADRCH010000175.1:10373624-10428001 GCA_019843965.1 Rhynchomys soricoides
GGGGGAAGGGATGCTTCGGCATGAGCCCGCTGAGGCACACCCTTCCTCCACACCTTCATAGAACATATCTCTATATTTTTATAAACACATCATACACTGCTTAAGAATATTCCAAGCAAGAACTGTTCTTAACTTCTCAAGGGACAGGTGGGGCATCCTGAAACAGACACTTCTGCACACATGACAGAATGTTAATAGAACCAACTTGTGTAGATTATCTGTAAGTGATCATGAAACATCCGAAAAAGCAAGAGTAAGAAAGACAAGCCTATTAATTGTACAGTTGTGATGAGATAGAGAACACGGGTATGTGAATTCAAACTGTAAAGTGTTAGTATCTTGAGTAAGAGGTACTTTGTGTGTGTTCTGTGTGCAGTGTGTGTGTGTGTGTGTGTTAATATGTGCACAGATATGCATATGTATGCAAGTACTAATTGAAGCCAGAAGAAAGTTTTAGTTTTTCTGGAGCTAGAGTTTTATAGACAATTGTGGGCCACATAGCAAGGTTTCTGAGACGCAAATGTGGGAGCTTTGTAAGAACAGCAAAAACTCTTAACTGCTGAGCTATCTCTCTGGCCCTCTCCTCTTTTACATAGGACTTGGAGCTTACCGGTATGATTAGAAGAGCTGGCTAGCCATTTCTAGGAAGGCACTTGTCTCTGCCTCTCAAACATTGGGATTACAAGTAAGTGTTGTAGTACCTGGCTTTAACTTTAAGGGGATAAAACTGAGGTCTTTATGCTTGGACAGAAAACACAATATTGAATGAGGGTTCTCACTAACTATTTTGGTTTTGTCAGAAAACTTTCACACACACACACACACACACACACACACACACTGCAGACAGTAATATTAATAACTTTTTAGTAGCTTTCAGATTCACAACACTGTTCATTCGGCAAATGTCTGCCAGTTACCATTTTGATAAAAATGGGTAAATAAATAAATACAAAGACTGATAGAAGAATCACAAGAGTCTCAAGCTGTGTTGAAGAAATGCATGGACATGTCTTCCCTGTAGGACATGTAGGAAGAATAGTAGAGGAAATTTTCAAAGAGATGTCATGTGCTTTAAGTGATTTCACTCTAAGAAGAATTAGAACACAGGAGGAATATGCTACAGCCACAAAAGTCATTACAGTAGATGTACTTAAAAACTGAGTAAGATGAGAGACAATATTAACAAAGTTCCCATTCCCAGGAACCTTTCATAAGTCATTCCATCCCACTGTGCACTGACAATGCAAGGAACAATTCTTGGCATATGGAAAGCAGTAACAACACACTAAATCACACTGAATATTTGCAAACTGTGTTTGACAAAGGTTTATAAGAATGCTCACACAAATCTATTTATGTTTACTGGTGCTGTGTTAATGAGTACTACCTTTAACTCATGAGTTTAAAACATAATCTTTTAATACGTTCATACTTCACCTATAATATGACAAATTATGCTGTATATGAAATAATAATTTGGGAGCCCAGATGTCAATAAGCAGTTTTCGAGATGGGAGAATGAATCAGATGTGAAGAAAATCCCAAGATAGTTGAAATTATCTAGGACATGGATTAATGAAGAGAGAATCTGAAAATTAACTCAGAAGAAATATTCACAACTTCTATATAAATTTCTAAGTAATGTAGTAGAAAAAATGAAAACCCACTCCCAATCCTCCCCAAGGATATGAATACACAGAGCTATGGACCAGGGTAGGGAAGAAAAGCAAAATACAGCTCGGCCAACTGAATCAAAGAAGTCACAGAAAACAGGTACATTTCCCAGAAAAAGCCTGTGAAGGACAAACTGAGAAAGTAGCAAACTTGGAGCTTAGTCAATTAAATTATCAGAAATTTAAAAAAAAGATTGTTAAAAAAAGAAACATCTGTCAGACAGTACACATTGTCCTCTACAATGTGACCAATGGTAGACACTATGTACTTTTAAGTACATACCAGTGAAATCATGTATTCTGATCTTCACAACTGACCCCCAGTTCATGAGATTGGCTTCCTTTTTCTGAGAAGTCCTAGAGGATCAAGGACAACTCTATGTTTCTAAGGCTGCAACCTAAGAGACACACTGTTATTTTAAAAAAGCATCATAAGAAACTCTAAAAGTAGGCTTCCCATGCATTCCCTTGAGTCTTTGTTGTCAAAGGAAGCAATATTGAATGAAATTTGTGCTGTCAGGCCAATGGGGAGGGTCTCCTGTCACTTGGTGGGCTACAACGTTGGGAGTGTTAGAACCAAAGTACAAGGGATAGAGTTTCTATTCTTACTGTTAATTATCACGTTTAGTAGCCTCCAAAATGTGAGTCTGTAGGTAGCACCACAGTAGGGATAGGAGAGAAAAGAACTACTTCAGACATATGATGAGGATGATACCATGTTCCATACTTACTAAACTGGTTACATGGCCAGTGTTCTGAATGATCTCAGATCTGCAGTGTTTTACCTGTCAAATGGTGATAAAGTGTCAGAACTGTAAGGATAAAACCACCACGTATTATAAGGAATAAAAGACATCGCTGTTTGGGAATGGTGTACACTTTTACTCCCTGAGGTCTGCTTGAGGCATTGTATATGTTTTTAGCAAGTGTAATTTGTAAATACACTTTATTTGTGTTATATGTTTATGAGAGGTAGGAGCCACTCATGGGTCTTTCTGGGATAATATTTGACATTCTACTTGAAAAGGAGGTGCTATAGGAGTCATAGTTTTTGAGCCACAGTAAAAATAAACATGATCATGTCTATTTCTGAAACAGTGCCTTTGTGTATTTTTTTGCCCCCCCAACTCTATTTGCACAAGGAGAGATAACTTCGCAGTTGGATGCCTGTTCTGTGGTTTATGTTAATAAATCGTCCTTCCATGTCTCTTTTATACTATAGACGAGGGAGACCTCATAGTTTATTATTTCTGTACTATGGATTATATCATTGAAACCTTAAACCTGAAATAGCTTCATTTTGACCCCAACAATCTAGTTCATGGAATCTATCCCAAGAAAATAATCAGAGAAGGAGACAAAGTTGTATGTGCAAGGATTTTCTTCATATATTTATTTACCATGGCAAAACATAGATGAAAAATGTCACATTTCCATCTTGGAAGTTTTATTAAATCATTTATGTTTTAGTCATATGATGAAACTTGTTCAGTACAGAACTGATATTATACAAGACCATTGTGTATTCACTTAAATAGACACAATTTATGTATTTGGATATATTTAAAAAACTGAAAATACATACTAAAGCAAATACATTAAAATATATTCTTCTCTTTTTGGGGTTGGATTGTAGGATATTTAAATTTTTTCTTATTTGAATAGTGAGTAATTTAATAATTACCATGATGCAAATACATATTTTAATAAATCAAAACACAGCAGAATTATTTAAGATATGTTTATAAACATATAAACATATAAGATATGAAATATAAACACAGAGAGGGGGGGAGGGAGAGAGGGAGGGAGGGGAGAGAGAGAATGGATAATTAGCTGAGATTAGTGATTTTGTGTTTACATACATACATATGTGTATGTGTGTGTAATCTCCTCAGTAGCTTACTTCTGTAGATATTTATTAGACTAAACATTAACAATGAGAATATTTGTTTTACCTCCTTTTCACTCTGAAACAGTTTTTCTTAGTAAAACACTATTGCCACCTGGGGCTGGGCGATTTTATTTTTTTCTATGAAGAAGATACACTATTCAGTGGAGAGTGTTTAGTAGCACATTGCTGAAGATTCTGCTCCTTTGTTTGTGAAAGCTAAACATGTTTCCAGTCATTGCTTCTGTCCCCTGGGGCAAACGAGCCCCTAATTGAGAACTGCAGGGCTAAACAGTAGGTCTGTGACTGTAGCTTACATGCTTGCTGACTGGAAAATCCCAGTGGTCTTCTTTTCTACATTATCTCATTAGTTCTTTTAAAATTAACATTTATTTTTGTTTTCTATTGCTTTGGTTGTAATAGTTATATCTAGATACTCAATCTTATTTGAAGATGTCTAATTCAAATATATAACTCCTTCAAGATTTAATTAAGTGGAAAAGTTGGTAATTAACTGCTGTTCTGATTTTAATAATTTTTCTCCTCAAATCATTTGTGTGTAGAAAAGTAGCCAAATCTAACATAACATAGAATACCGCAGAATACCAATGACTTACTCAATTTCTATGGTGGAATGAACATATTATCAGAAAAGCATCTGTGTGTATTTTTTCTGTATGTGTAAGTTTGGGGAAAATGTTTCTCTTGCATGTTTGCTTTGTGTGTCTAACAGACTAGAGATAATGTCAACATTTTCCAAAGACTCTAAGGATCAAATTAGAAAGAGCAAAACATAATTATATTATTTACTTCACTATTGAGTTGACTATTTTGTAGACATTGTATTTTCTTTTAATACTACAAAAATTTATATTGACGCTTCCCTGACATTAGGCAGCTTATACTCTGATGAAGTAAACAGGCTTATGAAAAGTAACCACATACTAGATTAAGATTGATCACCATTCTTAATATTCTTGGGACTACAGGATTCATGGGTTACAAAATATTTGCCTGGATTGTGGACAAACTAATACCAGCAGATAATGGTCACTATAATGGTCCACATTCTCAGTAGATTCTCTAAGGCCAGATGCCTCACTGTGGGTTAATTTTTAAAGATATATTGATGATATGTTTTCTGACAACTTAAGGATCAGATTATGAGCACAATTGATGTAGACCATCTATATAAAATGCACATAATTATGTTTAAAAGTCAGGTTAGCTGTAGTATGGCCAGTAAATGGCAACATTTGACATGCTAACTTTTATTGGCAAACAATAGTCTTAGGATTTAATGTAAGTATTATCTTTGGGCTATGGGCAATGCAAAATACCTCATTCTGATATTAATATATAGAAAGTGGTGATATTTGGCAAGTGGGGAGATTCAGGAAACTGCTAGGAGTCTATTCCAGAACATTAAGAGAAAAAATAATGAATTTTGTAAACAAATTGATGTATAGAATAAATAAAAATAGTAGCAGTAATGGAATCAGGAAACATTTGAAAGAGTTGTCCATTCTTGGCTATGGTTACTACAGTTGAATTATGAAGCAATTCAAAAATAAAAATTATGGGTTAGCTAGATGGCTAGGTGGATAAAGGCACTTGTGAATGACCTTGCCACTTTGAGTTCAATCTCCATAACCCACATGTTGGGAAGAGAAAACTGGCTTCTACAACTGCCCCATTTGACCTTCATATTTGCATTCATTCATACACACACACACACACACACACACACACACCCATGTACTTACATACACAATATAAAATGTAAAAAGTTAAGAATATATACAAAGCAATGGGATTGGGCATCGGGTTAGACAAGATGACCAAATTATCTCTAACCGCGTTGAATTTGAGTATGTGTGTGACTTCTCTCTAGTCAATGTGTGACCTCTGTGTAGTCAACAACTTAGAATTGGCAGTCAAAGGTGTAGAGAGAACTAAAATTGACGGTAGAGTTAAACATAAGTTCTATGTGCATTGAAATAGTCATTGAATCTTTAGGGTGTACATGAAGCCACCAAAGGATATCTTGATGTTTTGAAAGAAAGAATTTTCAGATTAGAATTTTGAGTCTCTAAAAGGGATTCTCACACCCACTGTGCTCTTCTCTGATATGTACCTTTAAGCTCTGCAAGATTTTGCTATGTCTGCCTTAAGGATATTTCCTTTGACACTGATTATGTTCTTTACCTCCTTCTTAATTAATGGGGAATTTTACAGAGCCTATATTCATCAATTATATATGAGTATTAAAAAATAAAAATCTTTGGATTTTAAGGTAGTACAACCAGAGAAAAATAGCCAGCGGGAAATTATCCCCATGGTTTCCTAAAGAATCCTTCAGTTCTTGCCTTGTTATTTAGGGTACAGGAGAAAATAGACAATTGAAATCACCTATCTCTTGCTTGGCCAAAGTGATGCTTCCTGAGTGTAAGTGAACCAAGCATAACTCCTTTGTGGGCCAAGAATGAAGGCAGTGGACTCAGGCATCAATTCTCATTGCATGTGAACTGTAGTCAAGCAGATTTTCAAACAAATGCTCTGGAAACAATTAGCAGTAAGCTAGCTGCCCTGATCAAAGGCTGCTGATGTTCTAAATTGCTTTTTGGTCACCCACAAGTAATCTTCCAGAATGTGCCTTTTACTGTTGGGGACTAGGGCAGAAAAAAAGAAAGTTTTTACCATCCCACTCAATGTAAGTTTAAGGCTGTACGTCATTAAGTAGACAACACACTAGGACTAAAAATAAAAATAAGAATAATTGTTTGGTTTCTGGTCACTTAATGGCTCGAGCCCAGGGAAAATCTCAGCTGTGAAGTGTTAAGAGGACATGGGAAGCTCTGTAAAGACATTTGGCTGATGCATCACAGTAAAAAGCATGCAGGATACTATTATCTCTCCAAACCTTTGCTTTCATCTCAGTCTCAGAAAAACTACCACGAACCCATTAACAAACATTACCTTGCATTTACATACAAATTTGAGCAAAACAACAACAAAAATAAACAAAAACGTGTGTGTTTGTGCTAATTTTTTCCCTGTTCTGAATGTGATTTGGGGTTTGTTATCATGGGTGACCATTCATCCAATATTACACTCTGTTTTTGATACTGTAGTACAGGAAATAAAAGGAGTCATATAACCTTGAGTCTATCCAGAAAGCATGTAATTTCTGTCCATGACTTTCAATAAAGCACTCACTTATGGTTCATAACTATATTTTTGGTAGTGAAACACTTACTATGAAGAAACAATAGAATTTTCAAAGAATTTGAAAAAACAAGTCCTTCTGCCCCCCTTCCTTGCCAGTAAATACCTTCCTGAAGTAATAATGATGAGAAGAAATGTAACTATCTAGTCCAAACCTGCATAGAAGAGGTGGGCATGGCCAAAACATTTGAGATAATTTGTTCATGATTTCAGAGTTAATTGGTGACATATCCAGGTCTGGAATTAGGTGTTTGCATTTTCCCTTGCTATCTTTCCAAAGCATGTTTTTCTACTTTCACAAAAACAGATAAAAGTTAAGGAAATTAAAGTGATGTGATTAGCATTACAATAGTCAACATAACTTCTGTTGTACAAGCAAATCACAAACACCTAGGCCATATTAATTCACTGTGAAATTCTGTAAGTTCTTTCCCTGCTGAGAGTAGCTACCAGGCACTTCTCTGAGATACAGATGATGGGATGGGTGCAATTACCAAGCCTAATTCTTCATTTCACTAATCTTGTCACACAAGCTGTAGCATGTGGTGAGTGTAATTCCCTGCATTTTTATTTTTGGACGTGACTTGGGACACTTGAGAGTTTCCCAGATTTGTGATGTAGCAGACATGTTGGCAGAGGTAGGAGAACAAATTTTGTCTTCCTGCCATGAGAACATTGTGAAGGCAACCATTGCCTCAACTCATAATCAGTTAGCAGAGCCCAGTTAAGCCAGTTACATTGAATGATGCTGACTGTAGATGTTTGAGGGAGAAGCCTGCTGTGTTTTGTGAATACCTATAAGAAGCATCAATGTTGGGGAAACTGGGAAGGAGGTGAGCACACTGTCTTCACTGGGAATCACTCATCTCAGATTTGCTTCATGATAGAAAATAGCTAAGACCTAGAGTTGAGTTTAAATTTTATCAGCTTATCTATGCTAAAGAATTACTTATTTACTCTTTTCTCATTTTACATCCTTGAAAGATTATGATTATTCTCATAATTATTTTTAAAACATATTTTGCTAAATACTGTGTAAATATGTGTTCCTACAAAATTTATATATTGAAGCCTTAACATATAAAATGCCAGTATTTATAAATGAGGTCTTTAAGAACATGTTAATTGGTTTTTAAGAAAATAAGATCTAGCCTCTCTTCCCTTCTCTCTCTCTTCTCCTTTTAAATAAGAGAGCATCCATATGCATTCCAGAAATAACTATGCTTATATCTATGTATCTTCTGGAGCCTTGACTTCTAAACTTCTATCTTCCAGTATTATAGTGCTTAAAAGTATGTAATTTTAACTGGAGGTAGTAGCATTTTGCTTCAGCATCCTAAGTAGACTAATATCTATTGTGATACTTTGGTGTGATCCAGTTGTTAGGAACTCAGACTCACTTACATTATAAGTAAAAGGCTCAGTTCCCTGAGGGGAACCACAATGTGACATAAGGGTTTTTTTTTTAGGGTAACCAAAGTCTGTTCCAAAACGCACAAGAGGAGCTTCTGACTCCTGACTTGTTTTCTCACTAAATATTTGATGAAACATTCAGAAAAAAACTCATACATGGTTGTGGATGTAAGACCAAGGATTCAAAGTCAAACACCCATTATCTCCAGGTGGAAGGAAAAGTGGAGAGACCAGTGTAAATGATACTTGGAGCCCCACATCCATGGAGTAGCCTAGAGTCCCACGAATCTTAAAATTGGAACCACAAGAGGAATGAGGTCAGTACCTACAAAGCTAGAGGGTTGGGTGGAAATATTTTGTTAGTTTCATGGAAGAGAGGACATATTTTAATGGAAGTACAAATGTTTCAAGAAGAATGATTCCATCAAAGTTAGTATTTACATTTCAAATAGGAATGGAACACATTTTCCTAATAATTCTTTAAAATTAATTATCCTTTTCCTTTTTTCTGGGAAAGTATGACCTCAGTTAATTCTCACAATAAACAATCTTTTTAATTGTTGATTTTGGAGGGAAAAATATATTTAACAAGGTAAAATACCTTATCTAACATCATTCTATGAGAGAAAGAAAAAAATGAAAGAAAGTAGCCATTCATTGAAATTGTCCTTCTCAATTGGTAGCATATGAACACTGTTCATTTGCTGGCCTTCTGCCACCCTTACAATGGCCTGAGAAGAAAACTAACAGGTGTTTTGCTTTCTTCAACCAGCACATAAGAGAAATCTGTGATTCAAACAGAGGGGTTTCTGACACTATGTAGTCAGCAAGGAAAACAAATGGAGGGGGGGGAGGCTGGAACAAGGAGTAAAGGAGCAAAGAGCATTCACTGACTGTTCACTAGACAAACAACAAACAATAACATATATAACACCAGGAGGCAATCCTAATAACTAATCTAATTCATAGTCCACTTCGTCCATTTATTTGACAATAATTTTTGAGTATATATGATTTTGGTCCTCTTAGAAGTGCTGGGATAAAGCTGTGAAAAGGTATGGAATGCATACTTCAGCCATTTGTGACCATGAGAATACCATCAGCATGTGTCTTTGAAAACAGTCTTAGAAGCATGATTAGCAGACAGTATGAGAAACCATAAGGTGTGGTTTGTGACGGGCGTAAGGCCTTGTTCAAGAGCAAAGTAGTGTCTTAGAGTGGTAGAAAGGGAATCACCTGATCCCAGCATGCCTTGCTAGTTACGGCAAAGAGTATCTGAAGAGCCGTGATGATGGAACAGTTTTCTCCTTACACTATTGTCACTTCTGTCTTTGTAGACCATCATCCCACATAAGACACAAACACTAACCTGACCTTCACCAGCTTAGTAGCCATATACACTCCGAAGCCTAAGGGTGAATTTCCCTTTCCAGGATTTTCTCTCCAGCACTGAAATGCTTTTTGGTCACTCCTAGGAGAGCTCACAACAATGTCTGAGCTTCAGTGTTTTATTTGATTTACCACACGTGAAGTTGCATTTGGAGATTGCATAGTCCATTGTTGATACGATCATTAATGGTTTTTCTAGATGTTATTAATTGTTTTTCATCTATTTATAAATTGCCTCTGAAAACTGGCCCCAGGGTATAAGTGGAAAAAATGAGCTTTGAATATAATAAGTAAAGTATTATTAACAAAAGCAATTACAACTAATAGCTTCAACTGAGGAAAACAGAATGATTGCTGTTAGTGCCTTCCCACTGGGTAAACGAGATTCAATCACTTGCAAGAGAGAAAATCTTTAGTCTTTGGCCCTCCGAATGTTGGAAAAAGATGTTGCCTTTGAGATGTCTCTCTACCCTTCATTTTGTTTCATTTAGAAATAGCAGTGAAGTCTTGAACTGTATAATGTCATTACTGATGAGGTACTGAGAAGAGCAATTTTAATCAGAGAATTTGATATTATAATTCAGGTATTATTTGCAACATGCTATAAAGGAGACGATTGAATTTTCATAGAATTCTTCTAATTTAGCTTAAGCTCTGTGATTTAAAACACAGGCCAATGGACAGTCAAGGCACACTATGCTTCCTCCACTCTGGACTTTGCTTTTCTCTTTCCTCTGAAATGTATGAGCTATACTGGTGATGCTATATGGCTTTAAAATAATTTTTAAAATTATCAGAACCAAAATGCTAGTGCATTCTTTTTTATTTCTTATATGTTTCTACAAAATCCACAAGTGTAAGTGCTATTATGTCTCTAGGATATGACTGAAGGTGGCTGAGAGCAACAATAGGGTTCAGATTGTGCTAAGAAAACTGTTTCAGAGGATTTAAACAACTTGCACCTGCTCACAGGGTATCAAATGGAAGATGTTTGAGGTCAGAACTTTGTCTCCAGAATTCATTCTCTTGCTCCAAAGACCTCCAGGTTCCTCCCTTACCACCTCCTGGGGATACACAAGTCAGTCATGGCTGTGACAAAGGGCACAATCTGTGGGGAGCTCTTTTCCCAGAGATATTCTTGGTACAGGAAGATATGCTTTTCTCCAGGCATGACTTGTCCTTGACAACTTGTGGAATTGAATTTTATAAAATAGCCTATTAAGTGTCACCTGTGCATATTTACATAGTAAGAACAAAGTCTCATTTGGGAGTCCTGTCAATGAACGTGGAGATCCGTCTCCCATGTAAATTCCTTTCTCATGTGTTTGTCTTCCTTACCTGCTCCTAGTTTCTTTGAAAATATCCTTATCCAATGATTACTGAGGAGAAGTTCCATATGGGGAGGGGGGACAAGCAAATAAACAATCTTGCCTCCCCTAGCTTCTTGTGTGTGGAGATAACATAGACAAGTTAAATAGTGTGTTAAAATAAAAAAATGCCTTTACATTTTAATTTGAACATCCAACTTTTATCCAAGACTGTAGCACATTGAACTGATCCATCATTATTGTATCTAAAATACTCTGCTGTAAAATGGAGATGCCAGTGAAGGGTGAGTCTGTTGCTCAGGCAATTTTATAAAGATAAATTTGGACAGAGAACAGCAGCAGATCTTGTTCTGCCTATCACATGGGAAATGAGTACAAAGCAACTACATTTTCCCCCCTGAATTATAGAGAGATAAGGAGGAATACAAGGAAGAAGAAAGAGAAAATATGAAGGAACAGGAGAGTGCATGTCCCAGATACTTTTGGTATAGAAATAGCTTTCAGCCAAATCTTGTCTTAAATGGTTTGCATGCATTCTAACAAGAAAGGCAATGGACAGAGGGACAGAGGGGGGCTAATGGACACAAAAGGATGACCAGTTTAAATCTCATGGATCTGTAAGAAGGTTGCACATACATTTCCTGGTAAGGAATACTTCCTTTTGAGGTGTGTCTACTTTCTTATTTGAGGATTTGTGTAAGAAAGCCAGCCAATTGCTGCCAATTACTATAGGTTACATAAATGAACTCATTTTCTGGATATACTCATGTTTCCCATTGTTTTTCCTTTCCCCACTCCAAAAATCCTGAGGATTTCTCATCCAATTCTTTGCCTTGGCTATGTTTATTCTGGCACTTCCTCTTTGGTGTGTGTCCAAACCTCAGGCTAACTTAGAAGAGGCCACACTGTTTAGATATTATTCATTTTGCAAAGTGACTCAGGGATAAAAGTGCCTCTGTCGGAAGTGGTAGGAGAATAACATTTGATCCAGGGCTCGAACTATTGAAGCTTACTGAAGCATTGCAGAAAACTGAGTGTGTGTAAGCCCTCCTTACTTTGAGCAAAGTGGAAGTGTTCTCATGTCTGCATGAGAATCTTCTCACTCCCCCGTTCTCTGTTACTCGATCTCGTTCTATTTTTCCCTTTCAATATTGAGATTGAGTATTGAATTTTGTTGAGCATGACTCCTCAAACACAATGCACCTCTCTGCTGCAATGCATTAATGCTTCCACAGAAGCCATGTCGGAGCAATATCAAATGTCATTACATAGTATATGAAGTGTCAGAGAAACAGTGGGATGATCTCACTGCTCAAGCAAAGAAGGGCCCGTGGATTAGATGGCAATTTAACTCCCACATGTGGCCGAGATTAGAGTACTTTTGTGCACTTCTGAAGCACATATGTGCTTGGCAACAGAATTATGGAGGTCATAGTCATGATAGCATGGGTTTCTTCCACATGTTGTACACCATACATCTTTAAAATTATTTATTTTTTCCAATTCATAGTACATTTATTCATTTTCTCAAAGATTTTCCTACCTATAGTTGATTCTAAATCAAATAAAGCATAATGATTTCAGTTCTAGTCAACATTTAGTCGTCCTATTCAAAGAGCATGTTGAAACCAAGTGGAAAAATGCATAACTAGGTACTACACTTATATGATCATCTAAAAGAGCCACATTTATTTTTCTAGCAAGGTAAAGGACTTGAGGAATTAATGATTTCCCTATCTGTGTCACATGACTAGCATTACTAGATCAGCTATCAGCTGGCTAAATGTCCTACCCCATCCTGCACGTGCCCTTCCAAGATGCCAGGTAGATTTGTATAAGTATAGTTGTTGCAAAGCTCCTATTTAAAGTTAAGATCCCAATATTTTCCAATTATTGGCCAGTTCTTCCTGCCTGTAACTGAGATAAATACTCAGCTACACAATCAAATTCAGTTATATAACCCGCTTCCCAATTTGTGAACAATGAACATGATGAATGATGCTTTGGTGTGAACTTGCTCATGTACCATATCCTCAGTTACCACCTCTAACCTGGCACTAATTTGGAGCCTACTTCCTAAAAATGTGAAGTATTTTGCTTTTGCCCTCAGCATTTTCTTTCAGATATTAGACATGCAGAGTATACTGTCTTATACTTTTTTGAGTAAGGCAGTTTTATGATGTCTAAGTAAAGAATGTGACTCATACTTTCCTCATCTAACATTTCAATAAACATGTGTACTTAGTCTATACACTTAAAAAATATTTACTTCATTTGCATTGGGAAGCAAGGAGAATAGTAGAATGTACAGAGTGAAACACTCTTCTCAAGTCTTTCCCTATCCAGCTTAGTGTTCTGGTTTCACATCTTGCTAAGTGACTTTAAGCCATTTTATTTTCCACACTCTGTAAATATTTCAAATAATAATTCACACTCCCAGAACTCTACTCTAAGAATTTAACAATTTAAGGTGCAGAAAGGACTGATCAGTCAAAGATAAAAAGATGCCTGTTGTAGCAACACTCAGGCATCAGCAACTGTTTCATTCTTCAAATCTGTAATGTCTAAAATAGTACTATCACCTTGGAGCACAGAAACAAGACACAAGTTTTGGAAATTTATCATCAGTATTTCCTTAATCCGGACTTCAGTATGTCTTCCTGTCTACACACACAGGATATATCTTATGAGATATCATAATGGGTACAGCACAAGAGAAAGATCTCAAAATGGTCTTATCCCATAATGAAGGTACTCACTATAGTGCTCCCTGGAACAAGTGATAATTCTGACACTTGAATACTTTTTTATATCTACTGGCACGTAGTGTTCAAGTCAAGGTATTTCACATGTGCTATCTCAAACAACCTAAGTGTCTAGTCTCAAACAACCCAAGGATTCACGGATAATATTATGTGAAAAGTAGACAAAGATAAACAAAGAGGTAGATCAGGTCACTCAGATTGTCACCAATGAAAAGTGGAATTAACACCTAACCACATAATTTTTTGAGAATTATACACCCACAAGAAGCAAATGATCACTCATTGATGTAGAACATATTTTTCTACTTCTCAGCTATTTGTTCTAAGAATTTTGTAGTACATGACCACACAGTAGACTCTTTAAAAACTTTTGAAGTCAAGGAGGACATTAAGCATTTGGTCCTCTGAAATAATCTCATCAAATTTATAGGTTATTTTGAAATACAAACAAGAAAAACAGAACATATTTAGAAATGAGTTTATTATAGGCCAGTTGAAATCATATAATCTTGATTTTATACTACAATTAATCTCTGTACTTAATACTTTCACTCTCTGATAATAGGGCTTAAAGAAGTTTGTAGAATGAAAAATACAGCTTGCATTTATACTGTGTCCGTTGTTTATTGCCACTGACTTATAAATCCCCAAAAGGAAGAAGGGTGGAACACAACTCGAGGCTCTGGTGTAAGCCTTAAAACCACAAGCCTGATTGCATCATCCTCTGTGTGATTGGATAAAGGTCATCATTGAAGCCTTGACAAGCCATGGAGCTATCAAAATGCCACAAGCCAATTTAGTAACTAGGGGTGGGGTGGCTGAGAATTTGCCCCAGGGCCACTTTCTCTCTTATTGTTCATCTTTATTTTCCGTACTCTCTCCAGTCCACAAGGGCTTATGTTAAACCACAGTCTCAAGAGCCCGGGAAGGTAGATGAAGAGATCCTAGCTTACTAGGAAGTCTGTTTTCTCCTCCCTTTATTATTTCATGTTGTATATTTCTCTTTTATGCTTTGATTTTCTTTTCTGTGCCAAAACTAGACTTGCAAATGCCCAAGAGAGAATTTGCTTTCTTCCTTCATAGCATGAACGAGACGAGTGTGTAATTTATGTTCCCCATAGCATGAAAAAATGTGGGTTTTGTGGATGTATTTTAAGTTAGCATATAAATTGGTGAGTTAACAGATGGTATTTTCATGCATATATAAAATATACTATTACATGATCCAATAGTCAAATATTCTCTTCATTTATGAGACCTAGATAGAACTTATGTGGCTCACTCATATCCAAAAATGTTACTTATATCTCTCATTAGAAAAATAAAACAGTAAATATGAGAAAGAAGTATAGCTTTGAAATTGTACACAGCACATTTATATATCTATATATCAATTATTAATCTACAATCATATCTTTTCATACTTTTCAATATGTCAGTTAATTGCAATATGTGATCATTTTCTAGTTTTAAGAAAAGTTTTGCTTGTTCATTTGTTTTTGGTAAAGGACCTAAACTATGTTCTACTTCTGTTTGATGAAGCTTACTTATAATTTTCGTCACTTTCATTGCTGCTTCATTACTACGTACAATAAACCAATTAGTGAAAATGCTCACTAAAGAAACTGTCATTCTGATCATGAATCATTCTATGCTTACGAGCTAATAGGAGCTTATATCTGTCTTTGTTCCTTGTCTGCTGTAATAAAGACCATAACAAAAATCAGTTTAGGGGGGGAAGGTTTATTTCAGCTTACAGTTCCACATCACAGTTCATTGCTGAGGACAGTCAGGACAGCAACTCAAGCAGAGCAGGAACCTGGAGGCATTAGCTGATGGACAGTCATGGTGGAATGTCACCTACTGCTTGTTCCTCATAGTCTGCTCATTTTGCTTTCTTTTAACACCCAGGACTATGCTCCCCAGTGGTGGCACTGTCAAATCAATCAATCAAGGACATCCATCACAGACTGGCCCATGGGCCAATTGGTGGGGGCATTTTGACAATTGAGGTTCTATCTTCCAAAATGACTCTAGCTTGTGTCAACTTGGCATAAAACTAACCAATACAGCATCTCTAGATCGTGTTCCTTCTGATCAAACATACCTTTGATTACCATGTATTTCTTTATCCTATTCCTCTGCATGAACTCATGTATTTATTACCTAGTTATATACCCTTGAAAAGTCTGCCCATGAAAGTATGATTTCTTTTTTTTCTTTTTTCATTTTTGAAAGTATGATGATTTCTGCAGTCAGAAAATCCTCAAAATTAGAATAGCCTTTAAGCCATATTAAAGACCCTAAACTGAGAATACACCCTGGGAAAATTAGGTTTTGTAAACAAATCTACCTTCCAACACATATATTGTATGTGTTACTATGTTGCTAATAACCATATACCTGTGAAGAAGCAACTTAAAGAAGGCAAAGATTATTTTGCATCACAATTTGAAAATACAATCTATCATAACAGGGAAGGAGCTGTGGTAAAAGCAGGTCCTGACAGGCCAGTAAAAAAGGCAGGCAGGTCATAATACTCATCTGTGGGAGTTTGAATAAGAATGGCCCCTATAGCTCATATATTTGAGTGCCTAGTCAACAGGGAGAGGTACTATTTGAGAAAGATTAGGAAGTATGACCTTGTTGGAGGAAGTGTGTCACTGGGGGGGGGTGGACTTTGTAGTTTCAAAAACCCTCATTAGGCCCTGGATTCTCTCTCCCGTTCTGCCTATGGACTGGGATGTAGATTTCAGCTACTATTCCAGTGCCTACCTGCATGCCACCATGCTACCCACCAAGATGATAATGGACTAAGCCTGTGAAACTATAAGCAAGTCCCCAGTTAAATACTTCTTTTTATAAAAGGTGCCTTGGCATGGTGGCTCTTCACATTAGTCCAGAACCATACACAGTGCTTCTCACATCCAGAGAAGATCTTCTCAGTTAAATTTCATTAGAAACATCATCTCAGACATGCCCATAGAATGGTCTTCTAGGTGATTCCATATCTAGTTAAGTTGATTATGAACATAAACACACACACACACACACGCACACACACACATACTATTGGAACTGCATCACATACAGTTCTATGTCACGTACAGAGTACACTTATTTTATCTATTCTCTGAAGAAATAATTAAATTAGGCCAATAATACCTCACCATATTAATCATAAATATTATGACACTGCTTTCTATTTGCATATTTAAACTTACTCAAATATTGCTTTACTACTGATAATGCTGTGATTGATAATACTGCATGTTATTTCTTTTTTTTTTTTTTTTTTTGCTCAATAAAGCAAAAGGTATGCATTATTTTAAAGTTCTCGTCCATAAGGCTAATCTAGTAATTATTAATATGTACACATAAAAATTATTTGTTCTTTGTATTTTTGATCTATTTCCACCATGCTTATATCTTCTGGATATTTTTTAAAGGCATAATTTTGAAGTCTTGTTTTTATAAACCAACAAGTTGTGCTTACGAAGAGTTGTACAGTTAGCCCAAAAGAGGCAATTTCAAACAGAATAATTATTTTGATTTCTGATTTTATTTGAAGTAGGTTATTTAACACCAAGTCCAAAACAATAGATTAAGTTCAATTAACTAACATGTTTATGCAAAGCATGTCAAAATACATTACTTCTTTAATACCACTAACATATTAACAGTGTCATTTAACTTTAAGTACATTCTTTCTTTATTTAAGGTACTGAATTTGAGACACTGTTCCATTCTGTGTCATGTGTTCTGTGGTAGCTTTTATCCTTTTTCGGCCTAGATTCTGAGAAATGCTGGCACAGACACATACATTTAGGGGAACCCTCAAATAAGTCCTAACCACCCACTATAGTTCCTAACAAAATAGCACAGATGCCATTTGTCTGGGAAGCCATTAAATCCACTTCTCTTGCTCCAGATGTTTCCTGTATGCTAATGAAACAACCTCTTAAAGGAGAGTATATTCCCAGAAACCATCCACCGTTTAAAATTTAGGTGCTGATCATAAATGTTCCATGGAAGTGAAGAAGACAAATTCAGTGGCTCATCCACTGTCATCATTTGTCTGTTTGTCAGATGTCAGATTAGTGATTGCCATAGTAGGCTGTGAGGACTACTTGTTTACTGTCTGAGTTGTTAGAAGATGGGTCTTCTTTTCTTTGCTTTCCACTATAATCCCAACCTGCTTGTTGTACATGAATGAATAAAATCAAAACAGAGGAAAGGCAAATCCTTGGCTGTATCTTTGCCTTAGATTAAATACCACAGTCAACCCCTGCCTGAGAAGATAAGGCTCTGGTTTTAGGCAATGCCTTTTCCTTCTACAATATGAAAGCTCCAAAACCCACACTCCCTTCCTCTCTAGGCTCGGGTGTGTGATTTTCCAACCTCATATTGCAATGGGAAATAGCAAACCAGATAATTGGAAATGTCAGAATTTCAAGATTGGGTTTCAGCTGGTACCAACTGACAAGCCCTCTTCACTTTGTCTTTTTTTTCCCTCACCACAATAGGAGAGATGATTTGTTTATGTTTCTTCAGTCATGAGCTAGGTCCACTAACTGTGTGTTTCATCCTTGAATTAATGTATAAATTCAGTTCTACAGGTTTTTAAACACTGCTCTTGGGTTGTTGAGATAATTTCACGTTAAAAGAATCTCTGACTCTTGCAGAGGACCCAGGTTGGGTTCCTAGTACCCACATAGTAGCTCACAAACATGTGTACCTCCAGTTCCTAGTGATTGAAAATAACACATCTGAGCTGCTCCATCAATACCTGCCATACATACATGGGATATATGCACACACACAAGCCCACACACACGAACACACACATTCATATACATAAAATAAATAAATCTGAAACAACTTCAAACACAATGCTTTCAATAATAATATTTTGAAGAGTAGTATTGTACAGTACCTGGAAGACTTCAAAGTGTGAGGAAATGATGAACTTTTATGCAAAATTCTGATAAAGGTGCCATTTCCCCTTTAATTTTACTTTATGCCAACTTATAATCTCTTTTAATATTTAAATTCTGTCTTGGTTTGTTTACTCTATTGTAATTTTTTCTTAATTCATCTTGGTCTGTGCACTGAATTTACATAAACTGAGCTAGCAAATGGATTTTTTTTTTGTCAACAGTAGCACCTGAAATCATCAGCTCTCTGAACTGCAGACTGCAGCCCCTTTACCAAAGGGTCTCACATCATCTTTCTCAAGTAGATCAATATTCATCTGATTTTCAGCAAAATGATTGGGGTTGGTTATGGCAGTGAACTAGATGTGCTCAAATAGATTTCTCACTGTACTTAGAGAATTAAAATTCCCTCAGATGCCACCATTTGTGTCTCTTAAATACAACATTACACAGCATGCACAAACTGACCATCTTGCAAATATTTATGGTTCTCCATATTGAAAGCAAGGCAGTTTCAACTCATGATGAAATAGGACTCATGTACAGACAACTTCAAATGATGTTGATCAATGTGGATATTCTGGCTGAGTGCTTCTAATTTACCAATGGCTATATTTGTAAATAGAGTTTGCAAACACCGTTTACTTTTATTCATCTCTTTATAAGCAAGTTCTCAGGGGTGCTGAAGTGAATGAAATGTGTCCTAATACTATTTCTTTCCTAGTGTTCACCAGTCTTCCATTCAAACTGTATTCTAACCTTTCCGATGGCTTGACAGTTTTCACCCTGAGTTTTTATTAGAATATAGCAGTACATTACATTAGTTTAGGGAACTAGTAATAGTGGCTTCTTTAGCTATAAAGTCCAGTTTGTGCTGCCTATATACTCTTAGAAATATGGTCATCCACTGGAGCATGGTTGGCCCATGAGAGGTCATACTCTTGTTTTTTAATTGGTTATTTTATTTATTTACATTTCAAATGTTATTCCTCTTCCCAGTTTCCCCTCCACAAGACTCCTATTCCCTCCTCCCTACCTCTGCCTCTATAATGGCGCTCCCCCACCAGCCCACCCATACCCACCTCAGTGGCCTAGAGTCTCCCTATCCTCGGTCATCAGGCCTCCACTGTACCAAAGAGCTCCCCTCCTAGTGATGCCAGATAAGGCAATCCTCTGCTACATATCAAGATGGAGCCATGGGTACCCCTGTATATTCTTTGGTTGGTGGTTTAGTCCCTAGGAGCTTTGAGGGTTCTGGTAGATTGATATTGTTGTTCTTCCTGTGAGGTGGCAAACCCCTTCAGCTCCTTCAGTCCTTGCTCTAACTTCTCCATTGGGGTCTCTGCACTCAGTCCAATGTTTGGCTGGGTATATCTGTATTGGGTACATCTGTATTGGGCAGGATCTGGCAGAGCCTCTCAGGGTACAGCTGTATCAGGCTCCCATCATCAAGCACTTCTTGGCATCTGCAATTGTGTTTGGGTTTGGTGTCTGTATGTAGGATGGATCCCCAGGTGGGCAGTCTCTGGATTTCCTTTCCTTCATTCAGTCTCTGCTCCACTCTTTGTCCATGCATTTCCTTTAGACAGGAGTAAATTTTTGGAGATGGGTAGGTGGCCCCATCTCTCAATTGGGGGGTGAGGGGCATGCCAAACCTCTGGATATGGTCTCTACAGGTTCTCCCTCCCCTTTGTGGGGGATTTCAGCTAATGTCATCCCCGTGGGGTCCTGGGGGGCTCTTACTTTCCTGGCCTGGCGTCTGGGACTTTCTGGTTGCTAACTCCAGTTCCCCATCTATGAGGGACCACACTCTTAGTGACAAACAAAACTCTCTCTACCATCAGCTATCAGTGATCAATCATTCCAGTTTGAGATAGGATATGCTATTTACTAGCTATAAAACTTAGATTTTTCCATCGTCAACACAAAAGCCTTTAAGAAATATAATAAACAGAATGCTAAGGGTAAAAATGTAGAAATAAGAAAATTGATTATTAAAGGTAAATTTTATATTTTTAATGAATTTTTTTGCTATATATTTCTTTGGAGGATTTGTCGGATTAATTATTTTTGAAATAAAATTGTGATTTATATAAGTACTATCATTCCAAAGTTAAATGTCTATTCTCTTATTATAGATTTTTGAGTGTTCTAATATCCTAAGAAGACAGTTCTTGGAACATGGTAAATGTTTAATAAGTTAAAAGGGAAATAAATGAATAAGATTTGTTATTGGTTACTTATAGCACAAATACTTTAGATATTTAATTATAATATTTACAATGCACTTTATGTACTAAAGAAAAGTCCCATTTATATTTTTGAATTTCAGCAATATTAAAATATTTATTAATCATACTGTGATTAATAATTTTTGTTCCAGTCTCTATGAATTCATAGTAAGCTCTTTAGGGGGCCTAGAGTATATGCACACAAATTATATTTAGTTATATGAAACAAAGTAGCAACTATTGAACCACTGAATGATCTGAAAATACATATATATTCATGCGTTGCCAGTGGCCACATATTTTAAGAAGAAAAGCTTTTGACTTCTAGGTAACCAAGGAGATATTATTTTAGGTATTTTCTCAGCAACTGTTTTTTTCTATTGAAAATAACTCTTTAATCAAACCCTGTGGGCCAACTTATAATACATCATCAATAGTGTATTTTCAAAATATTTATACTCTCTCTATTACTTACACCACCTTAGATTCAATGTCTTGTGAATGAACCCTATTGTCTTGCATTATTTCTATACAGGGGTTTATGCCATTATGACAAATAGGAAATGTGACTGTTAGCAAGAGAATGCCAAGGGTGCCTAAAATAACGAAAATAATCAAGATTTCAGAGTAAAACTGCTGCCAATGGTTCCTGGCCATTTTCTACTGCCCAGGCAGATTAGTAATGTTGAATAGGTTTTCATCCTTTTTTATCATACATTGGGACATATTGCCCTCTTTTTCTAATTCAAGTCATTGCACTATCTTTTCTGGTTATTTTTAAATATCATGAACATGGACTACATTGTAACATATAAGTTTAAATGTAGGATTGTGAATTACTTTCTTTTATTGGGAAGAATGCTACTCATCAACTGAGCAATTCAGGAGCCATTGCTAGACCCTATAGGTTCCTCTAGTTTCTATGGGGTGCCAAACATAGCTGGGCAATCAAATGGGATTTCTTTGCCTGCTGTGGAGCCATTAAACTTTCTTTTCTTAGGCTGGCTCTATAGCAACTTGAACAAACTCGAATTCTATTTGTAAAACTGCTTATGTAGGCAATTAATAGTGACCGCATACATACATGTATGTCAACATTCCCAATGCTTGTATTGTCTCAGAAAATCACAAGATCTTAACTGGGATTGCACCCAAAAAAAAAAACCCAACCAACCAAACAAACAAACAAAAACCACACTCAACTCTTTCCCTTTCATCAGCAAATCTCCATCATTTGTTGGATGGACTAGAATGCCCCCTACTCCATGAGACTTGCTGTTATCTGTAATATATAGATATTACATCAGTCATCATTTTATCTTTGCCCTGAATCTGGGATATATGGGGGAGAGAAATTAACATTTACACAAGTGTATAAATCAATGTCAGAGAGATTCAAAAAGTCTGTAGTTATCTGACTTATGGTGGGTGGAAGAGCACTGTACTGGCTAGTTTTATGTGTCCACTTGACACAAGCTGGAGTTATCACAGAGAAAGGAGCTTCATTTGAGAAAATGCCTCTATGAGATACAGGTATAAGACATTTTCTCAATTAGTGATCAAGGGTGGAGGGTCCCTTGTGAGTGGTACTATCTGTGGGCTGGTAGTCTTGGGTTCTATAAGAAAGCAGTCAGAGCAAGCCAGGAGAAACAAGCCAGTACGTTACATCCCTCCATGGCCTCTGCATCAGCTCCTGCTTCCCAAACTGCTTGAGTTCCAGTCCTGACTTCCTTTGTTGATGAAGTGCAGCATGGAAGTGTAAGCTGAATAAATCCTTTCCTCCCCAACTTGCATCTTGGTCATGATGATTGTGCAGAAATAGAAATCTTGACTAAGACAAGCACCCTCATAGAGGCAGGGGGAAGGGGGATAGGAAAGGGGATTTCCAAAGGGGAAAACATTTGGAATGTAAATAAAGTAATAAAAAGAAAAAGAAAAAAATAAACTTGTGCTTCCTTTCCTCAGCATTGAGTAGATATTTTCATACCTTTTTTTCAGAGTTCTTGAAAATCTGTGCCTTGAAAATATACTTTATACCTTGTCACTTTTGACTTTCTTTATACATTCCCAGACCGTCCACTTTTGGTTAGACCATGGGCCAGTATAAAGCACAACATTTAATATTTCCTATGATGGCTTGATTTATACATCATAAAATGATACATGATATGAATATTGTTTTGAGTTGCTTCACCTCCACTTACATACTTACATTTATGTCAAACAAAATGGCCTGTCATTCTTCTCTATGGCCCCTCTATTGCTGACTCTATCAGGATCCTTCCCACATCCTCAGAGCTCCCACTCCCATGTACTAAAAACCTCAATTCTGATCTTTATTTATGACTGTAAGAACCAATTCTATCCTATGGAAGAAAGCTGCAGTACTGAAGATTACTGAGCACTGAGAAGGCCTGAGTCAAGAGCAGATCCATTTTAATCACCTTGTAGTTAGAGTAACTCTAAAATATACATATGCCACATGATAGGTCAGAATTCACAGTTGTTGATAATACTAACTTACTTCTTTACCTGTTTAGTGGTTGGCCACTTTTATTGTTTCCTCTTTTTGCTCCCTTTCCCTGTCTTCTGACTCTCTTCTTTATATTACATTCTGGATTCATCTCTTTAGTAAACTTATTTCAGTCTCTGAAACCAAGACGCCAACCTCAAAATAACCAAGTCACTCAAGCTGAATACACTTAAGCTAAGACACATCCCTATAAGTTAAGCTAATACACATCCTTATAAGTTAAGCTAATACACATCCCTATAAGTTAAGCTAATACACATCCCTATAAGTTAAGCTAATACACATCCCTCTAAGTTAAGCTAATACATATCCCTGTAGTAACTTATTTCTTTGATATTCAGACCAGTATTCCTTGTTTTCCTTGTGATTGTATTATGGCCAGTCACTTTTCATTGATTTTATTCTAAAACATTTAGCATCTTTTATATTCCCTTCTGAAAATTTCAAGATGATATCTATACCAATGTTATTTCTTTTCAGTACATTCTGAAATTTCCAAGGCAAGTTCCATATTCTATGGGAAGTGTCTTTCAGCTCAAATGATGTTCGACTTGGGTGGTGTATACAGATGATCAGCAACCAGTAAAACTGTAGAATATGCATCTGCAAGGTTGCAGGGGGTGATCCAACCAAGAATGAGGAGCTTTATAGATTGCTATTTCTAAAACCTGTATTTAAGATTGGTGATCAAAGGGGAAATGTTATCATGAACGAAGTTTCATTGAAAGCCACAGTAAAGAAGTTCAACTTCAAGGAACACAGGCCGCATCATATCCTATGGAGAAAAGGGAGCACAGTGAGTACAGGAGGAGAATGATGGTGATATGGATGATAAGATCAGTAGGTACTCAACTTTATCTAGTAACACCAGAGTCTGAAAGCTCCTCACCCAACAGTCCCGACTACATGGACATTCTTTTCTGCAAGATAACAAAGAGAGTCAGCATTTCTACTATGGCTAACTCCTGTGACCTGCCCCTACAATAGCAGGAGGAAGGTACATAAAATAATCTCTTGTGTGTCTAAAATATGTAAAAATATTACAATTATGGCTGTGTGCACTCATTACAATTTTTTCAGAATTCCATATATGATTACATATCCTGGTTCTTCTGCTCTACTACTTCTTCTACTCCTAAAGAAAATGTGTGTGTGTGTGTGTGTGTGTGTCTGTGTGTGTGAATACAGCTTACTACAATTATTGAGTGTTGTTCATGTGTGCTTGTGGATGACCTATTAGGTTTGACTAAAGTCTATCAGGGAACTAAAACTTTGGAGAAGACTGATTCTCCTTTCCTCCTAAACCATCAGTTTCTCACAGCTGTTTTTGATGGGTGAAACCTTGTGAGAATTCTGCAATCCATGGCATGATAATTGATGTTGTCTTGTTTAAGGTCTCTTTTTTAAAATGTAATATTTTTATTGGATATCTTCTTTATTTACATTTCAAATGTTATCCCCTTTCCTGCTTTCTCTCCCCTCCCAGAAACCCCCTACCCAATCCCCCTCACCTTGCTTCAATGAGGTGTTCCCCCATCCACCCACCCATTCCCACTTCCCTGTCCTAGATTCCCCTACACTGAGGCATCTATCAAGCCTTCACAGGACCAAGGACATATCCTCCCATTGATGCCTGGCAAGTCCATCCTCTGCTATATATGCAGCTGGAGCCATGTGTACTTCTTGGTTGGTGGCTTAGTCCCTGGGAGTTCTGGAGGTTCTGGTTGGTTGATATTGTTGTTTTTCTTATGGGGTTGCAAACCCCTTTAACTCCATCAGTTCTTTCTCTAACTCCTCTATTGGGGACCCCTGCTGAGACCAATGTTTGGCTGCAAGCATGTGCCTCTGTATTTGTAAGGTTCTGGCAGGGCCTCTCAGGAGACAGCTATATCAGGCTCCTTTCAGCAAGCATTTCTTGGCATCCACAATAGAGTCAGGGTTTGGTGACTGTTTATGGGATGAATCCCTAGGTGGAACAGTCTCTGGATAGCTTTTCTTTCAGTCTCTGCTCTACATTTCATCTCCAGATTTGCTCCTGTGAGTATTTTCTTCCCTTTTCTATGAAGAACTGAAGCACTAACACTAGTCTTCCGTCTTCTTGTGTGGTCTGTGAATTGTACCTTGAGTATTCGGAGCTTTTGGGCTAATATGCACTTATTAGTGAGTACATACCATGTGTGTTCTTCTGTGATTGGGTTACCTCACTCAGGATGATATTTTCTAGTTCTATCCATTTGGCTAAGAATTTTATGAATTCATCATTTTTAATAGCTGAATAGTACTGCATTGTGTAAATGTACCACATTTTCTCTATTCATTCCTCTGTTTAAGGTCATCTGGGTTCGGTCCAGCCTCTGGCTAGTATAAATAAGGCTACTGTGAACATAGTAGAGAATGTGTCCTTGTTATATGTTGGGGAATCTTTTGGGTATATGCACAGGAGTGGAATACCTGGGTCCTCAGGTAATACTATGTCCAATTTTCTGAGGAACCACCAGACTGATTTCCAGAATGGTTGTACCAGCTTGCAATCCCACCAACAATGGAGGAGTGTTCTTCTTTCTCCACATCCTCACCAGTATCTGCTGTCACCTGAGATTTTGATCTTAGCCATTCTGACTGGTGTGGGGTGGAATCTCAGGGTTGTTTTGATTTGCATTTCCCTGATGACTAAGGATGTTGAATATTTCTTTAGACGCTTCTCAGCCATTTGATATTCCTCAGTTGAGAATTCTTTGTTTATCTCTGTACCCCATTTTTAATAAGGTTATTTGATTCTCTGAAGTCTAACTTCTTGAATTATCTGTATATATTGGATATTTGCCCTCTATCGGATGAAAAATTGATATAGATCTTTTCCCAATCTGTTGGTTGCCATTTTGTCCTATTGACAGTGTCCTTTGCCTAACAGAAGCTTTGCAATTTTATGGGGTCCTGTTTGATGATTCTTGATCTTAGAGCATTATCACTGGTGTTCTGTTCAGGAAATTTTCCCCTGTACCCATGTGTTTGAGGCTCTTCCCCACTTTCTCCTCTATGTTTCAGTGTACCTGGTTTTATGTGGAGGTCCTTCATTCACTTGGACTTGAGCTTTGTACAAGGAGGTACGAATGGGTCGATTTGCATCTTTCTACATGCTGACATCCAATTGAACCAGCACCACATGTTGAAAATGATCTCTTTTTTCCCCCACTGGATAGTTAGTACTTGAAGTTCTAGCTAGAGCAATTAGTCAACAGAAGGAGGTCAAAGAGATAAAAATTGGAAAGGAAGAAGTCAAAATATCACTATTTGCACATGATATGATTATATACTTTAGTGGCTCCAAAAATTCTACTAGAGAACTCCTAAAGCTGATAAAAAACTTCAGCAAAGTGGCTATATATAAAATTAACTCAAACTAATCTGTAAGGATAAGCAGGCTGAAAAAGAAATTAAGGAAACGACACCCTTCACAATAGTCACAAATAATATTACATACCTTGGTGTGACTCTGACCAAGCAAGTGAAAGATCTGTATGACAAGAACTTCAAGTCTCTGAAGAAAGAAATCAAAAAAGATCTCAGAACACAGAAAGATCTCCCATTCTCATGGATTGGCAGGTTAATATATTAAAAATGGCTATCTTGCAGAAAGCAATCTACAAATTCAATGTAATCCCCATCAAAATTCCAAATCAATTTTTCATAGAGTTAGAAAGAGCAATTTGCAAATTCATTTGGAATAACAATAAACCCAGGATAGCAAAAAATATTCTCAACAACAAAAAAACTTAATATAGTATTTTTATTATTGGTTATTTTATTTATTTACATTTCAAATGTTATCTCCCTTCCCAGTTTCCCTCCACAAGCCTCCATCCCCTTCTCCATCTCCCTGCTTCTATGAGGGTACTGCCCCACCCACTCACCCACTTCTGCCTCAGAGACCTAGAGTTCCCCTAACCTGGGTCATCAGGCCTCTACTGGACCAAAGGCCTCCCTTCCCAGGGATGCCAGATAAGGCAGTCCTCTGCAGCATATCTAGCTGGAGCCATGGGTACCCCCTGTGTACTCTTTGGTTGGTTGTTTAGTCCCTGGGAGCTTTGGGGGATCCGGTTGGTTGATATTGTTGTACTTTCTATGAGTTTGCAAACCCCTTCAGCTCCTACAGTCCTTGCCCTAACTTCCTCATTGAGGTCCCTGTGCTCAGTCCAATGTTTGGAAACTATATTGTTGAAATTTCCTAGGTGCAGCTTCCCTGTCATATATAAAAAGAGCTGTCTTACAGTAGACACTATGTTCTGATACTCTGGCTATAATAGTTTTTGCACACTCTCTCCCATAAAGCTCTCTGAGCTTTAGGAGTAGGGATACTGTAATAAACACATTGATTGGGACTGAGAACCCCACAGTCTGTTTTTCTCTGCATAGCAATCAATTGTGGCTTCCTGTAATAGGTATGCTTTTAAAAATAATTTACCTTCAAGATATTTTGGTTATTTTCTTTGTCCTACAAGTTCTATTATGTATATCATGTTAAAGAAACATTTTAAAGGAAAATAATAGCTGAGTTCAGTGTTCAGTCTCCTGTATCAAAGGAAATTCTTATCATTTGAATAGCTGAACTTTTAAGCTCACAGGTTATAGAGCATGGTCAACTACAGACGCTTACTCTGGTTTTTGGTGGTATCTGAGGGTATAGTGAGAGACCTGTAGAACTTGTATGTTTTACTATTTTTCTGCTCTGTTATAAGAAAATCTTTCACACCTTATTGATGTTACCAAGAAAATTATGTTCCGACACTTATGGAAATGACTTAGTTCTCATTGGTCAGAGATAGCAGTTCTGATTTATTGCTGTTTAAATAAATAGGAAAAAAAATCACATTATAAACATCCACTTATTTCTGGAATGTAATCTTGAAAATCACCTTCTAATGGAGTACTATGTATGAGTGATTATAAATTTTTCTAATAGTTCTTTGTTTTAGAAATTTTATTTAGTCAATTCTCTTCAGCGAGCCATCTAATTTCTCTTTATTCTGTTGGTACTAAATTCTGATGCCCTTTAGGGCCAGTAAACTCCTGATAAAATGTAGTTATGATATGAATGGACTCTAATTTCATGTCTAGGGGAAGACTGCTAGGTTACATTAGTGGACATATTAGCATTTTATAGAAATGCAAAATACCTAAATGATTTAACTCATGGGGCTAGTAAAAACAAATGTCTCATTTGAAAATTGTCTTGGCCATTTGTGTTAATAGAGTCAGTTGTCTGTTTTGCTCTCTGAAGTAAACTGCTATAAAATACTCTGGACAAGACCTGTGTTGCAAAATAATGCTAAATTATAATTAAATTCTAACCTCCCAAAGAAGGTAAACAAGTGTATTTCAAATGTAGACTCTTTAAACACAAATGCCTTCACTTTCCTACCCCAATAATTGTGTATCAGATGTGTTGAAAGATATGTGATATGTCCAGAAGTAAGACTCCCAAACTTGATCTTAAAATATTCTGAATTTAAGAAGGTAATGTGTTATGATTAAAACCATATATCTGAGTACATTGCAAAGTCCAGGAGAAATTCTGAGCTGGGATGTCAAAGAAACACATTGAAATGTTTCCTTAGCACAGTAATACTGGGGTTGTGTCTTAAAAACATTATCATATTAGGGGTTCCCAAAGAAAGCCAACAGATACACAGACACAGACACACACACACACACACACTCACACACGCATACACACACACACACACACACGAGAGAAAGAGAGAGAGAGTGAGAGAGAGGAAGAGAGAGAGAGAAAAGAGGAGGAGGAGGAGGAAGAGGAGGAGGAGGAAGAGGAGGAGAGGAGAGGAGAGGAGAGAGACAGAGACAGACAGAGAGACAGACAGACAGAGAGAGTCAGAAAGACTATCAAAGGTCATGGAACTCTTTTCTAAAAAACCAAACAAATCCAAACCAATACAGTAAACATGGCTTCTTCATAGACTATTCACTCTGTACAAGTATTAAACCTTGTGTTGTATCAGGAAGGCAGCTATAGATGGTTGAGTACACCTAGGTAAATCTGCATGTGCTCAGATGCATTGTGTATACAGCCTCATTGTCTTTATGGATATCCAAATGACTCTTGGAGGGTGGTCAGACCCCTCACTACATGTAGATCAGCTAACCTCTTCCAACAGTTGTCTCAGAAGCTCCAATTACTGTATTATCCAGTATGTGAAGATTTGGAAATTGTAGTTTAGTTTGTCTCCTCACTCTTGAGTTTCCTAGTCACATTTCAAGCACAGAACTTTTTTATTGCTTTACAGCCACATTTCATTGCTCAAATTATCACATGTGTAAACCTGTTCTCAGGCAAGCTTCCCTAAGCAGTCAACTGGAAGTTGTTCTATCTATTCAGAAAATCCATTCCTGACCCCATCTTATGTCTCCAACATTTTCTTTTATCACAAGATAGAGTGTATTTTCTTCATTATTAAAACCAATTTGACTCATTGATATAATTGCATTTATTAGTGTAAAGTCTCTTTTGAATTCTGCAAATGTAATAAGGATGCAAATATTTCCCAGTTTTTGTTACAGATTGTCAGCTTAAGGTAACTCATTAGTTCACAATAGACACTCAGTAGATGCTTTCAAGAGAATGTGTAGAATATTAAAGGCTAATTGAAAAGAAAAGACCATTATCTGCTATGTGTTAGCATTCACTTTTTAGTGATTAAAGCTGAGATAACACAAAAGGACAGATACATAAGGTAGAAAATATGGAAAGAGAGAACAAAGGCAGAGCATTGGGAAAACACAGGCTCTTTGAGAAAACACTGAGAATGAATTGCCAAGGAAGGAATTTCAAAGACAACAAAGAAAGAAGACATTCATGGAGGCAAAGTTAGCAAGGTTCAGAACTAAATGCCTCAGAAAATCCAGTCATTGGAGACAGTCACTAAACTTTGCCTCCAGTGCAAATTTTTAATTGATTTATAGAATAAATAGACATGCTATTTTTGAAGTAAAATGATGAAATGATACTGTGTGTGCTTGTGTGTGCATGTGTGTGATTCTTGTTCTTGTTACTTTATATGGTTTTCTGATGCTGTGTGATGATGTGTATATTGTGGGTCACTTTCTTTTGCAGGCTTTAATATGACCTCAAGTCAGCCTTAATAGAATGAATATCTGCTTCCTAATGATATTCTTTGCCCATTGTTCTGTAGTTTCATCTCCTTGACACCTCCTTTTTTATTAAAAAATGGCAACTTCCACATAATAATGTAAAATAAAGGACCATTATTCATTCAAAGATTTCACTTCATGTTCTCTATTTATTAAATATTTACATTGTTAGCTTAGTAGTTTTTAATTACTTATTGGGGATATAAGTAATTAACAAATTCATATATTCCTCCTCTTTGTGAGGCTTGTGTTTGTGTTTATAAAGCATATGAACAAAATAATTAAATGGACAGTGAAGTGTTTACAACAAATTACAGTGAGAGTTGTTTAAGGAGGCTTATGAGCTTATATGAAATCAAACTCAGAGATTAAGACTTGTAGAAATAAAGACCGAGTTTTCTAAGGTTTGTGGGTGGAAAAAGATATAAAGATAAGTTGCAGTTATAGTCAAGGAAGTAGTAAAATTTTAAGGAGGATGAGGATGTTGCTCAGAAGAATGATACCAACGCAGCTAGCATACGAAAAGAAAGTGGACATCACTATGAAAGCAAGATGAGAGAAGAGGCAAGAACCAAATCAGACAGTGATAAATCCATATTGAAGTCCAGTTCCTTCACTGGTTAAAGAACTGATCAGGGTTTAAATAATATGGAAGCAAGGAGAGCTATATGGGTTTTATTGTGTTAGCCTTCTTCATGGTGTGAAACTGTGTGTCCCAAAGAGTATCCTTTGATGAAGACGCAGGTGGTAATTTTAGAAGAGCTGCCTTGTAATGAATAGATTGACACACACTAAAGAGAAAAGTAATGTGGTGTTTTTAATATTAATAGCATGTCTATATTGAGCCAGTGCTTCCTGTATGAAGTTAGCGCTCAAGAACCCCCAAACTTTATTTACTGTTCCATATTGTTATGGAACCATCAGTATGTAGCTAATGGAATGTTTCAAATCACAGTGCATAAAAAGTATAACTGAAAAATAATCACTAATCCTGGTAAATTTTGGATATCTTTTCATAGTAACTGCAATCCAACATGTAGAGAGCATGTTTGGAAATTCAATGGGTTTTAAAAATATATACCTTGCAGTTTCATAAAATACTGCTGAGCTTCTGAGACACTAGAAGAGGTTTATAAGGGAAGGGATAAAATGACTGAGTCTTCAATAATTTTTGATCTGTTTCCAGAAAGCAATATAATTAGATAGACAAAATATCAGGCAAAAGGTATAGTGAAACAAATGCTTAAATGAAACGTCTAGATTTAAGTGATTACTGAATTTTTCCTAATTTAAATGTTTAAGTAAATGTTAGGTAAAGGGTTACATGAGTATCAGGGAATGGAACAACAGAACTTCAAACTTTACAAAGTATCATGTAAATTATTTAGAACACTGAAATCCCAAATTGGTATTTGCAAATGAATTTATTGCTTACTGCTGACACATTTGTTTACTAATGAGAGTCCGTGTGTGTATTTGTTAACAGTAATCCTTTATCAAAAGCCTTCTTAATTCTTGATGTCTAGTGGTTCCATGAATGTAATCAATATTTGAGCAATGAGAACTCCTTCCATGATGATGTTGCAATGTAATCAAAGTGAATCAAATGGGAAAATCCTAAATTGTTCCAATTAAACAAAATGGGACTGCCATAGAAGAATAATCAAACGTGGCATGTATTTTCCATTCAAAATTTATAGTTATGGCTTGCTTAAAACATTCTAAAGATAAAATTCTACAGATTAAGTAGTAAATAAATAGTCCAAAATTTCCGTTTTTGGCTCTTTCTTTCTGTTGATAATTAAAAAACAAATGTATCTCTTTTTAGTATGGTAGTTTTATCCAATACAGAATGGTCACCTCTGAAATAATATGAACATCAATAACACTAAATGGACACAGTAGGTATTATTTATATATTCACAAATAAAAGTGTAACAAAAATAATAATGAATGAGTCATCAATCTGAATGGAAGTGAGATGGGACATGGGATAGAGGACAAGGAAAGAAGGATTAATATAATTTTATTTTAATTACAAATTTTAATAAAAATATAAAAAGGCAGATATAGGTGAACAGAGATTAAAAGAAATATCAAACTATCTAGAAGTATACAATTACATGTTGGGAAAAAATTCCTGATAGACAAAATGACAAAATTTATGCCTTTGGGAAAGAGCTGGGATTTAATTTTTAAAAGGAATGGGAAATGAGACAAGATGGACAGCTTGAATCCTTCTAATCTCTTTTTTTAGAAATTTGAAAAACACCACGATGTTTCTGTAAAATATGATGACATTGAAGCTATGGCAGATTAAGCAGTCATATGGTAATGATAACATTCCTTCTGCTGAACGTAGAGAGATACTTCTTGTTTCAGTGTTGGCACTGAAACTGCTTCGGGACTCTGGTTTCCTAATATTTTTTTTTTTTTTAGAATCCACATATCATTTTCTGAGAAACCAACCAATTTAAGCTTATCACCGACTAACTTATAAGTAAATGAGACTCCGACTATGGTTATTTTATTGGGCTTTGGCAAATGCTGGGGCTAACCCCTAATCTATTCTTCTGATTGGTAGCATGGTTTACTGCCTCAACAGTGTACCTTAGAAACTTGCTGTTTCTCCTGGCCATGTGCTCATGGTCTGTGCCTCCTCATGGTGGCTTCCTCCCTTTCTCCTCTTATCCTTACTCCTCTTCCCATCTCTTTCCTCCAACTACATCATTCCAAACCTACCTCCCTCTAATTCCTCAAGTAGCTGGCTGTAACCAATTTTACTTAACCAGTAGTTTTAAATCAACGAACAAGATTTACACAGCAAAAGCTTGTAAACATGAGAAGTCCCTGTATAGAATTTAGCATTACAGTATATAGCAATAGACCAAACCCCAACAAACCAAATCCAAATTTAAAAAAAAAAACAAACAAAAAACATGCATATTTAATGTCATTGACAGTCAGTTGAGTCAAATGTAACACTACCAGAGACCACATGGTATATTTGCCACTGACAATCAAACAAGCCAATTATTCAAATGATGTTAATACCTGTCACTACTTATATTAGAGATACCTTTTGTCTTACTTATCTTTTTATTGACATGACAAAACACTAAGACCCAGGTAATTTATAAAAGAAATCTCACAGTTTCAGGGGATTAGAGATGATAATAATCATGGCAGAAAGCATGGCAAGCAGGAAAACATGACACAGAGCAGTAGCTGAGTACTTGCAACTTATCTACAAGCAGAAGGCAGAAAGAACAAAGCAGGATTGCATAGGATTCTAAAACCTCAAAGGGCAACTCCAATGATACTTCTCCTCCAGCAAGGCCACACTTCCTAATCCTTCCCAAATAATTTCACCAATTAGGAACCAATTATTAAAATATATCAGTCTATAGCAACCAATCTCATTCAAACTAGAACACCTATTAATAACTATTCAACCAAGGCCAGCCAACACAGACCAAAAGAAGACATTTGATAATTTTTTTGTTAAATTCATTATATTTTACTATGATTAATTCCACAACAGTAGGAATCTTCAATGATATTTACCACAGGACTTGGTGTAGAGGGATGAAATTATCATAATTTTGCCTTATTAAGAATAAATTAACACCAGGCAGTGATGGCGCAGGCCTTTAATCCCAGCACTCGGGAGGCAGAGGCAGGCGCATTTCTGAGTTTGAGGCCAGCCTGGTCTACAGAGTGAGTTCCAGGACAGCCAAGGCTACACAAAGAAACCCTCTCTCGGAAAAAAAAAAATTATTCAATATAAGATTAGAAATGGAAAGAGTGAACAGAAAGATCTCTAGTAATGCTAATATAAAAGTAGAAACAATTTAGACCAAGATCAACAATTTACATCAAGAAGTAACATGTGGATTTATTGTAAATAGCTTTTGAAAATAGAGCAAGTACAATGTATTAGAAGATTTATTGTTGGCCTTAAAATAATTTAACTTTGAGATTACTGACTAATGTTAATATAGAGCTGTACAAAGTGAATATGTATTCACATACATGTGTATTAAATTGAACTATCATATTCATATATGAATAGGGCATATATGAACACACATATACACACATATAAATATATATACATACATGCATACATGTATATATTATGTATGCATGTATGTATATATATGATATTGTCAAAAGAGAGCCATAGATTGGTAAGAGAAAAATCAGAAAAAAAGAATCATACCATTGGCATATTCTGACTTTAAGTGATTGAGTTATATAAAAGGAAATAGGAAACCAGAACAATTAATGTAGATAGAAATGAGATAGAAATGCTAAAAAGGGTGGGGGTGGTACTCTTAAAGAATAAAGTGAGTAAAGAATGAAAGAGAACTTACCTAATGGTGAGGCTGGCAGGTTAAGGTAAATTATGACTATATTGATCTTCAGACTTTACAATATGGAAGTCATGGTAACTTCGACAAAGCAGCCCCAGTGTAGTTCTGGTGCTCAAACATATTTGGCATTGGTTCTAAAGAAAATGGAGATGAGAAATGGAGGTGAAAACAGATGCAATTCTTTTCAGTTTTCCAATGATAAAGAAAATAGAGAAAGGGGCTACAGTTTGTGAAATAGTATTGGAAAAGCAGTGATAATTTTGTTTCTATTTTATTTTATTATATTATATGTTGAGATCCAGTCCTTCCAGGCTTGACCTTCTGGACATAACCATCAAATCATATTGAAGCAGAATTACTTGATGACCCATAGAATATATGTCCCTACAGCCATGACAATGGGGTAATTAGAAAAAAATACAGATGTAGAGGGATAGATGTGGGAATGTGAAACCTTAGCTCAGCCTGGTTTCTGGTTGAGCTAAGGTTTAAAAGCCTGGTGGACCCAGTAGGAAATAACCCTATAAGGATCGGGAGGCATTTGGCCATGCTCCTGGAAACCAGGATCCTGACATGCTCCGTAGGTCTGTGACTACCAGTCACATAACCTCAAACCCCTCCACAGGTAGAGAAGTGGTCACATAGCCTCAAGACATCCCCATGTTAATGAGACACCTAGAGGCTTAGCCACTCTCCTTCCCAGCCACTATTTCAACCTCGCCCCTCCCTGAGATTGCAGGGATACAGATTCACTCACGCCACTCTCCACCATGACAATAAACGCCCTGAAACCCTGGATTGTCTCTCTTCTTCACAATGGAACAGGCCTTTGTCTGAAGAGCCATGTCTAGTTTCCTGTAGAAGGCCTCCCAGTGTTCCCAGCCACAGCCACCAGAAAACCAAATCAAGTGAGCTAGCTGGCAACAAGCTGCCAACAGCAGTCCCCCATGTGACCCAGCAGGTCTCCTCCCTGCCTTTTCCCCCCTCAGCGCAGGCTAGATTCAAGCCTTGGGCCCTCACTTAGTTCTCAGCTCTTCTGCGGCATCCAGTGGCGCCTGGGATGTCAAAGAGCATGGTCCCCGGAACCCCAGGCCGGATGGGCAGGTCAAATATACATGTGTCCCGCCACTCCCAGAAGCCTGAGGCCTGGGGGCAGATGCGGGACTCCTCACCACTCCCCGCCACTTAACCCAACAGATAGATACATCTATAACATTATTATTTGGCTTTTAATATTCCCTTTTAGAAGCAGGAGCTCTTTTTAGCCTTTATCATGGGATTGCAGCTGGGAAGCATGAGGGTATTTAAGTGGTGGAAAGTTGATTTTACTACTAATCCACTGATGCACCTTCATCATTCATTACTGTTGCTGAGTGGAACTTCTTGGTGATCTACCTGCATTTGATTCATGCATACTTCTGTAAGTGGTCTCTGGATAGCCACTGGTTCTCCAACCTGGACATGGATGAAACCATTTCTTTGGTTTATGGATGTCCTGTATGGTATAAATAGATATTTTTTTAAATGTCCCTAAAAATATTACAGTATATTTGTGTTTCTTTTGCTTTCTAAGATAAGACAACTAGTGTTATATTAATGTGCTTGTGATGCTAATCCATTAGATAAGTTAAAAATTACCGTAGGATTGAGAGAAGATTGACTAGAGAAATGCCCTTGTCAAAAAAAAATTCCTCAAGGCTGGAGAGATAGCCCATTAGATAAAGTTGCCAGAGGCCAAACCTGATAATCAAAGTTTTATCCCCAGAACCAACATGGAGAAATGAGAGAATTTATGCTAACAGCTTATCATCTGGACTCTGACACATACATGCATAAACAATACATATAAATAAACAAATAAGAAAATAAATAAATCATAAACATGTAAAAGTATTTGTGGGTGGTATTAGGAGAATATAAATGGAATATAAAAATAATATAGATAATAGTACTTATACCATTATGACATGTTAAAACTATTTCTAAGAAAATCTGTCACAGTTGCCCTTGAGAAGGGAATAGTAACTGGAAAACAGAAATGGCTATCACTGAAGATGCATATGATTTTATTCCCTTGAATTTAACGTGGGACCAGCCAGAAATGGCCATGGTCTCTAGTTATGACTAGCTTAGTAAGTGAAGGTACAAAGAATAACGTTACTAAGACTGATTTTATAATGTAAGTAAAATAAAACTCAAATGGGGAAAGTTGAGGCTGTATGCAGGGATAATATAATGATTATTCATATCCTTCATGATGGTATTTTTGAAGTGTTCCCTATCTCATTAAAACACAAAATACCTTTCCATCATGGTAACTGAACTGGAAATATGAGTACAAGGAAAACCTCTCTTTGATGGACCATTTCATTTCAACAAAAATCACAAAGTCATTTGATCAATATTCACAGAGTACCTGTTTTGTGGATGACAGAGTTATGGGTAGATGGCTGGGAGCTCTTTTGATAAGAAGGCAGGAAGGTAGATTTTGACACTGGTTACAAAGACATGGTTTGACTCTGGGAATTCGCTAGTACTCATTAGAGAGACATTTTCATGACTCAGATAAAGCATCCACTTAGCATGCACAGTGAGCTGAGACCTTTATGGAAAATGTAAACAACATCCTCCTTGTTTTTACAGCACTTTATAGGCTACTTTGTGTTTTTGTCAAGTACCTAATAGAGACAAGAAGAACTTGTTCTACATTGTTATTATGACAATGTGAGATTCAGATTTTGTTAAGGAAGTTTTAGAAGTAGTTTGCAAACAGATTCAAATTCACACAAGTTCTTAAATTATCTTGTTTCAATAAAGGTTACTTTGTCTTGAAACATGCTTCCTGGAATTCTGACGCTAATGACTCAATCATTCATCATCCTTAATTTCTTATCAGGGCATATTGCATTTTCTTCCTATAAATCTTTATTTTGATCAAAGAGTCAATTAAAAAAAGATTCATCTTCGCTACAGGTAGGAAAATTTCTCATTCCTCATCTGGAATAGCTACTGCAGTTGTACTTTCAAATCTGGTGCTCAATACAAGAAGGAAATGAAATTCAGATAATCTAAGATATAACATCACTAACTCAGCCATTATACAGCTGAGTTTGCTTTTACCTTAGGCAAACTGCCATAAATAACCCACACTCTCTCTCTTTCTGTCTACATAATTTGGATCTCAGTGGGAGGTTAATTTTGTAACATTTATATTCATTGCATTAAATAGTAGATGAAGGGTCTTACTAAACTTAAAATGCCTTTTAAGAGTCCGAATATTACTTTCTCATTTGTATTCGATGCACCTACTGTTTTACTTGCAATCCTTCTAAAGTGAATTGTAGCAGTTCTAGACTTGGCTTTCTTTTCAAGATTTATTTTCTCAATGTGGGCAACTTGACAGGCAGGGTAAAGGTTGTTCTTACCTACAAGATTTGACATAGAAAATTAGGATGAATGTCAGATGAGGTCTAGCTGATGAAGTTCTTAAAGAATCACCACAGATCTTATACAAATACTTCAGTATTATATATAATATTGAATAGTTAGTGCTATTTCCCCACCATGACCAAAACTAGGGGTCCTTTACAATGGTTTTGCTTAAACATGAGAAGAAACTCACTTCCTTGATTTTTTCTTTTTTTTTTTTTGGCTGAAATAAGAAAATATAAATTTTGCAATTTAGGAAATAATATGAATTTATTTCCCAGCCTGGATATTCAGAAATTTAAAATTGGGACATCAGCAGATCTATACCTGAGGAGAGAGTGCTATCTGGTTCCTAGAAGCCATCTTCTCAGAGTATCCAAGGAGATCAAGGGATTCTCTGGAACCTCTTTTATAAGGGAAAATCAGGCGATTTGAGTAGCACCACCTCATGACCTAATCACCTATTTTCATGTTTTAAATCATAACTTTCCTCCACAGGTTCAAGCACCATCACCTTTGGTAGCACCACAGGAAAGATATGGCGAAATACAGACCTGACAGAGTACTTAAATCCCTTATACTTGAAGATTGGTTTCTGAGAGTTTGAATCCTTACTGTACTTCCAGTTCTCTGTCTACCTTATGCTGGTAGCTGGAGATGTGATTCCTTGGCTTTCTGATGGCAACTATGCTTACTTGAGTCCCTGCCTCCTACTATGATGGACTTTTATGACCCTAGAACCACAAGCCCAAATACAATCTTCTTTTTATTAGTTGTCTTGGTCAAGGAATTTTTATAATATCACCAGAAAAACACCTCTACCATAAATTTCTACCTAAAACCTCTACATCAAAATTCAATTCTATGCTGAATTAGTCTCACATATATGATATGGGTTAGAAAGGTGAACTTCTTTGAAGATATAGAAATATTCAATTAGTGACATTGAGTTCAGTATTCTAATTTTTCAACTGAACTAGAAAATTTGAGACTTTTCTATATTCATAAAGCTACTCCATGAACACAATGGGCCTAATCTATTATAAGATCTTCAACAATAATTTGATACAACACTCCAGAGCTAATCAATAACTGGATCTACCCTGGTCATGAATCTTGAACTCAATTTATGCTGGTACACATTTAAATTCTTATTGCTAGCTAGTTTTGGATACTTCTAACTTACGTAGCTGTGTTTCAGTTTTAGACTCATCTATAATAAATATATTCTAGATGTGACTTATAATATGATAATAGATATGTCTGATATGACACCATGGTAAAGATTGGTGGCAGTAAATCTGGCAGTTAGGAAGATATTCAGAAAAATGTTAAGAATCTCCCACAAAATCATTTACTCATAGGAAAAATACAGGGGGAAATGCTGTCAAAAGTAAGATTCTAAAAAATAAAATAAAATACACATTGGAAAGATACATGGCTTCTTGGGGCTACAAATAACCACATCTTAGGTTAGCCTCTGAGCCAATTGCTTTGCAATGACTTGTAATAAAGGATAATTGTCTCTTATTCACCACCTTTTGGGATTGCCAGTTTCAATCATCTTTGACAGTTTGCTAGGGCCACACTGTCTTAGCTGTGGCACTTTTCTCATTTCATACAAGTCATCTCTCAAAAAAGAACTGAGATAGAAGAGAAAGACAGATTATCTTGCTGTCAATACTCAGACTCTAGAAGTAAGCAGCTCTATCTTTAGAAGGTCCCCATATGTTTCAGAAGAGTAGAGAAAGCTCAACAAGTCTTGGTGACTTGTGAGAAGCCTGAGTCACACAGAATTTAATATTTTGCTTCCCAAGGATGGCAAGCATTAAAATAATGAGTTATCAAGCTTTGATTTGATGGATTTAATTAGGATTTATACTAATTAACTATAACTGATTTATTTGACTCTTTCTGGGTGTGGGAATTAGATCATTGTTAGTAGAATGGAGACCTTCCTTATGTAAGAGAAAAAATGATGGTTGAGCAAAAGTACTCACCTACAGTCCTAATACTTATGACAATTTCCTAGCTGTCTAGTACACGTATTCTGATTGAGATAAATGTCATGCTGTGAATAAACCTATCAGGAAGACTTTCCATTTTTCAGTAATATATGTTTACTAGATCTCAGAGAAATTTGGCTGAGAACAGTGTGAAGGATCTAAAATGTAGAATAGAACAGACAGTAGAATTTTGGAACACACATAAAGGCTTAACAGTGTGTGTGTGTGTGTGTGTGTGTGTGTGTGTGTGTTTTCATGATATACCTGTGTCTGACAATGTAATCCATTTTTAATAAATGTAATTTAAGCATTTGGTTCAGAAAGACAATTATTCTTTTGTATATGTAGAGAACTCTACCTATTAAGATTTCATGATGAAGTCATCCTCTATAACTGAGAATCTGTTAGTTTACAATGTTAGTTTTACCTACTGAAAAGGAAAGTATCTTGAGAGGAGAGAATAGAATGTGTTTGTACTTATTGATGGTAATACTTTAGCTGAAGATCTGGACCAACTAGAAAATTATGCCAAATGTATAAAACTATTAATAAATGTACTTCTATATCTCTTTCCTTCTCTCTCTCTCTCTCTCTTTCTTATACACACACACACACACACACACCTTTATTTCTAATATTGAATATATTAGAAAAATTTTAGATTTTTATTGTGATTGTGATATATGTATTATATATTTACGTATATATGTGTGTATGTATATATGTATGTATATACATATAAATATATAGTTGTTAGGGAAATAACAGCACTTTTAATAGATGTTGCTAGACAAATTTCAGCACACTATGCATTGAATTACCTAAACTAGTTGTACTTTAGATTTTCAGACTTACTAGTCTTATAAAGTCAAAATTTATTTGTTTTGACCCATGCACTGACCAAGTTCTTCCATTTTCTACCCGCATTATTCCTAATAAGCATTATTTTATTATTTCTCTGTGTTTTGAATATTTTAATCCCAAAGATACTTTTTCTTTCTGTATCTTGTTCATTTCATTTAACTTAATGTCCTTCAGCTCCATCTCTATTGTCACAAATGTCTGGATTCATTTCTTTTATAAGTTCTCAAACGATTTTTATTACATCTCTCACTATGTCTTTTGCATCCATTTACAGTGACTCAATGTGTTTTCTCATGCTAGCTGTTGTTTATAATACTGCAGTGAACCAAGGAAGGTTGATATTTCCACTCAGTGGTGATCCATTCCTTTGGGTGTATGCCAAGAAGAGCAATTGTACACCACATGTTAGTCCTATTGTTAACAGTTTATGGCCTCTCCATCTACTTTGTACAATGGATACAGCTATCAACATTTCGATTAATAATATGCAGAGTTCTTTCTTCTCCACCCTTCTTAGTATATTTTACTCCTGTGGTTTGTATACTATCCATGGTATCAGGTGTCAGGTGGGAGTTTCTTTTGCTACTGGTTGGATTTCTTCAATGGCTAATGTTGAGCATCTTTCATTTATCCATTGGGCATTTATATGTCTCTTGGGGAAGATGGTCTATTTAAGATCTTTGCCTATTTTTTAAATTAAACTTTGCTCTTCATTTTTGAATTTTTATTATTTGCTATTGATTTTTAAAATTTTCTCTTATATCTGAGTGTGATATGTTTGTCAGACTTTTATTTCCTTCTCAAATGCTTTCTCTTAATGTACGACATTCTTTTCATTTTATTTTCTTTCTATGAAATAGGTACAAGTGGCTTACAAGATACTAATCTCAACTTTTTCTCCAAGAATTTGATAAGACAGATATTCACTATATATCTACCACTTACTCTCTCCATTTCACTGATAAAGACTTTTCTTATCCAGATGCATGTTTGGAATTTTACCTCTCTTCAAGTTGAATTCGGTGTTAAGAATCCTATCTGCATTCAAATGAAGGAGAGCTACTTACTTGTTGAAAAGTAATCAACATACATAAGATAGAAACAAAATGTGTAGGGGTTGTAGCAATGAATGGCTCAGCAGCTAAGGTAAGTTCCCCTTCTTCCAGAGACCAAAAGTTTGTCTTCACAGCATTCATATCGGATAAGTCACAGCTATCTACAACCGTAGATCCAAGGGATGTAAGTCCCTCTTCTGCCCTCCACAGTCATTCATATCCCCAACACACACACACACACACACACACACACACACACACACACTAAATAAATACATACATAAATAAATAAGCACATAAATACATAAATATATAAATACATAAATATAGTAAATAAACTGGAAAGGCTTGCATGTATTATGACTTCAATTACTCCAGTATTTGGGAAATGTGAAACCCTAGAGATACTAAAATGTTTAACAGTATGAATGAGAAGAATGTTTAACTATGAATGGGATGAATGGGGGATGATGATGACTAGCACATGACTTGAGGGAAGTGAAACTATGAAAATTTAATTGCAGATACATGGCTTTATGACTGTTTCCAAACCTGTGTGTGATTTATAACATCAAAAATGAACCTGAATGTTGATTTTCTATAATGCTATTTCAATATAGATTCAATTGTGAAGACCGTTTTTTTTGTTTTGTTTTGTTTTGTTTTGTTTTTTTCCTTCTATAGTGGGAGTTGCTGATAAAGTGGAGAGATATGGGTAAGAAGGGACTATGACTTTGTGATGAATGTTTTTGTCTTACACTTTTGCTCTTAACACTTCTTCACTTAACAGAAGTTGCTTTTTAAGAGAGTCTCCCATGATTGTAAGAAAAAGTTTTATCTGTAAGTGCTCAGGAAATATACTTCTAAATATAGTTCTTAGGTTCACTGAGTATTTTAAAATGAAGGAAATTTAGGAAACTAGCATAATCAAGATAGTGTCTTGAGAATGTCTCTTACCACATTCTCCCCTGAAATAGGCCATAAGGACTAGAATAAATAGTCTTTGTTCCTTTCTTTGTGAAAAAGACCAAAGAACCTAGAAGGGCACTCTCTAACCTTTCTCACTTGGGTGCAGAAGAACCTCATCAGTATGGAGAGAAAAGTTTCTCCACAGAGATGGAAGACAATCCCTCCAAACACGCCTTGGTGAGTCCTCACAGCTCATTATTATCAATACAGGCTCTCAGTAGTACTTCTGCACAACTATTCCTAAAAATACACAGATCTTTTGTCTTTAGTTCTTCATTTTTGAAGCTTACCATGTACAAAAAGATTATTTTATCTTTCTATTGCACTCCTTTCTAATCTTTGAATGAGCCATGGACTTAGAAATTGGTGAAGAGAGAGAGAGAGAAAGAGAGAGAGAGAGAGAGAGAGAGAGAGAGAGAGAGAGAGACCTTTCTGTCCTTTACAGAGTATCAAGAGGCAATATTAGCAATGAACTAGCAATAGATTTTGTGGCATAAAAGTTCAATGGGCATTGGACTTATGTGGAGTCACTAAATAATATTCATCCCAGCCTGTGTTTTCTTTATCTTTAAAATCTAATTTCTTTTAATTTTCTGTTTTTGATTAAGCTACTTCATGTTTAAGCTACCTAATATTTTTACTGTTAATTAATTTCATTGAAACACCATGTGAATGAGTGTCTTATTTTGTAATGGTTCAGTACAGATGCACTTTTAAATCAGAAAAGGTCTTGTCTTCACTCAATGAGGAGGAAAAATGTAGTGTGAAGAACATCTAACAGACATTTAGAGGAAATGGCCGTGTATCCATAAACTTTTGCCATCAAAAACTTATGAGTGTTTGCCTAATAACTCACATATAACAAATTATTACCATTGGAACTTTTGCCTTGAATTGGGATTATCCAAACATGTCACAGCCAGTTAATTTGTTATCACATGCCTCTTTAGCTTGCTGAAACACCCTGCATAGCAGATGGCAGAGTTCTATAAGGTCAAGTGTGGGATATTAAATGCTGAGCTTCAGAACAGCTGGAGAGTTTTAGGAAAAGAAACAGAACCAGAAGAAAATATATGTGGGCATCATTATCTCTCTCACACATTAGCATGACAAACTAGAGTTCTTCCCAAGTCTGCCATGGGGCCTATGATTTTGATAGAAGACACCATAAAAGGAGCCTTTCCTCTGAGTCAACCCTCTCTTCCCCATTGCACCTGCACAGACAATTTGTTTTGCTGTACCCTCTGGCTATGAGTAGCCTGATGGTGATGGGAATCACCAGCAGGCCCATAAGCACCATCTGTGCAGAAGTGAAGCTAATGAGCAAAGTAAGCAGGGGCCCATGAGGGACTGGGGGGAGAGAGCCAGGAACTTGGATTTTAACTCCAAGCAACCCAAAAGTGGGACTTCACGTAATGCAGTGAATGACAGTCAGGACTGTATCCTAAGTTTACTAGGTGGGCTTTTTTGTACTTCTTATATTACACTATATACCAAACCAACTGAAACAAATCTCTAGTGTTGAGGTGCACAGACTGTAGGAGAAGTATCTGACAAAACATTAATGAAAAACCAATTGTGAAGCCTATTGAGAAAAAGAGGCTTGTGGGAGAATGGTTCTAATGCTTTGATTCAATCGGCAATCTGATTGTCCAAATTCTTATGGTTCTTGTCCCCAATTGGTTTGTGATCAACCAATAAAAATGCCAGCAGCTAATGGCTGGGCAAAGGGAGATGGGGCGGAACCCTTAAGAGTTGTGTGGGGTAAGACACAGGGGAGAAGAGAAATGATCAGCATGAAGCAGAGGGAGACAGATGAACATTAGGGGCTTCAGGAGATAAAGCCAACCAACCACGTGAGATTTCGAGTGGGTGATAACTGGTTACTTCCCTGATTGGGCCTGGATTAGCAGGGGAGGTTCAGGAATGCCCAGACTTTGAAGTAGCCAAGGCATTTCAAAAATAAACTAATGTGTATGTGTCTTTCATTCCCAGATTCAAAGATTTCCTGGGTGGGTGGCTGGAAGTGGGACCCACCAGGAGTATAAAGTGGTGTAGCCCAAACTCAATGCTACAGAATTTAAGTTCTCAGTTCATACTGTCCTTTCAATCTAACTTTGTATTCAGCGCTTAGGTTTTTCTACTAGTCTAAATGTATTCCATGGAGTTGTTAGATATGGTGAATTTTAAGACCATTATGTGATTAATATTCATATGAAATGCTTAGATGCACAGATTTGGTGTGTAGCTTCTTATGAAAATCCTCACAGGAGCATTTAATATGAAAATATTTCATGTTTCATTCTTCCACTCATTTCTCAGAAGTTTGTGTTGAGGATTTGTCACTGCTTTGGAGTACGGGGATACAATGATAACCCATCAACAGCACAGGTTCTCTTGTCATAAAGACTGAACATTACAGGAATCAAATAATCAAATATAGGATGGGAAGATGGCTCATCAGTTAAAATCACCTGCTGTGTACACCCGATGGCATGTATTTAGTCCCCATAACTTATATAAAGCTGGCTGTAGAGGATACGTCTGTAATTCCAGTATTCCTAAGGAGAGGTCGGAGGAAGAAACAGGAAGCTCATAGACCAGTTAGCCTAGAGAATGCAAAAGAAGAAACGGGTGACCTGCATCACCAAGGTGGAAGGCAAGGACCATAGCTTATAAACTGTCTCCTGTCTTCTGTACATTAACCCCCCCCCCACACACACACATTCAAGTCTTTAAAATAACTTATATACTTATGCAATCATCAACTATGATGGTGAAAAAAGAATATCCCTTCTTGACTTACTTTTCTTGGCCAGATTACATATGATAATGAACTGAATACTAGTGCATTTACATAGGCCTTCATGACCAGATTGTCACTATCAAATCTGAAGTTTCTTCCTTGCATAGCCCTCAGTAGATTCAGCATTATTTTTTTTAGAACTGTTCTTTTCCTTACAGCCAATTCCTCAGAAATGCTTGCTCATCTGTCTGCTCACTCACTTCAACTTCTTTATTGTTAGAAAATCCTCGTTACCTCCCAGGGTTAACACGGATTCAGTTTTATTTCATCTGTCAATAGGCCAGCCTTTCTGATTAAGAGATTCTTCCTTTCAATATTGTCTCAAACCTAATAGGTGACTTAAAGTCTATAGAATGATGAGCATTCTTTGCTATGATGAGCTTTACTTCAGTGACTACCTAGGAAACAGCACCAGAATGCTGTCAGTAAATTGTCACTGGAATTTTTTGTTGTTGTTAGACAGACATTTTTTCTTTATTTTTCCCAACTTCCTTTTTTATCATTAAGTAATTATTTTATTTATTCACATCACAAATGCTGTCCCCTCCCAGTCTATCCGTGCAGAGTTCTTCAACACCCCCAATTCCCCTCCCCTTTACCTCTGAAAGGGTGCCCCACCTTCTTGGTATCTCACTTTCCTGGAACATCAAGTGCCTAGAGGATCAGGCTCATTCACTCCTTCTGAGGCCAGACAAGGCAGACCTCTGCTACATATGAGCCAGGGACCTTAGACAAGGCCATGTATATTCTTTGATTGGTGGCTCAGTCTCTGGATCTCCAAGGGTCCAGATTAGTTGACTCTGTTTGTCTTCCTACTGGTTTGCCATGTGCTTCAGTTCCTTGAATCCTTCTTCTAACTCTCCCATAGGATTCCCTGAACTCAGTCCAATGGTTGGTTATGAGTATCTGTATCAGTCTCAGTCAGGAAAGAGAGAGAGAGAGAGAGAGAGAGAGAGAGAGAGAGAGAGAGAGCAAAGATAAGAAGTAATGAAGAAAAGATGAAATGAATAAGTGGAAGAAGATAAGGAAGAATAGAGGAGAGGAGGGAAAGGAAGAGGATTACTTATATCCTAAGTAAACATATCAAGTAACTCCCTGCTAACATTTTGAAGAAGGTTTTAGAATTCTTTTTCTTTTCAGAAATATTTTCAGAAAGAAATACATATCAATGTTCCTGTTGTAGAGAAAGATCAATTTTAAATATCTATTTATCTTTGCTTTGCTACAATTGAGGAAGTCAAATTTTATTTACGTCATGTAATTAAAGATTAAGATACTGTGATTACAAACAGCCTAAGATAGCAAAGACGTTTCTAAATAAAATAGAGCTCCAGTTCTCACTATTCAATTTCAAATTGTACTACAGAGCAATAGTTATAAAAACAGCATGGAATTGGCATGCACACACAAAAAATCAACAAACCAATCAACAAAATCAAGTTGAAGACCTAGACATAAATCCATACACCTAAGGACACCTAATTTTTTTTTTAAGGAAGCCAGCAATGTAAACAGAAAAAACACAGTGTCTTTAATAAATGGTGCAAGTCAAACTAGATGGCTGTATGCATAAGAATCTCTCTGTGTGTGTATATAGATAGATAGATAGTGATAGAGATAGAGATGATAGAGATGGGGAGGGAGAGGGATATAGATATGGATAGAGATAGAGATAGAGATAGAGATAGAGAAGAGATAGAGATAGATATCCCTTCACAGAACTCAATTCTAAATGGATCAAAGACTCAATATAAAACCAGATACACTAAACTTCTTAAAAGAGAAAGTTGGAGGGAATAACTTTGAACTCATTGGCACAGGAAACATTTCTGAATAAAATATAGTTACTAAGATGATAAATTAACAAAGGGAAAGTCATGAAATGAAGAAACTTCTGTAAAGCAATGCACACATCATTCAGACAAAGGGCCAGCCTACAGAATGGAAAAAAAATAAATCTTATCAATTAAACATCTGATAGAGGGCTAATATCCAAAGTATATAAAGAGTACAAAACTAGATATCAAAAACAATAAAACGTGGGGTACAGATCTAAACAGAGAATTCTTAAAAGAGGAAACTCAAATGGCTGAGAAATAAAGAAATGTTCAAAATCCATTGCCATCAGCAAAACAAAAATCAAAACTATTTTGAAATTTCATCTTATACATGTCAGAATGGTTAACATTCATAAAACAAGTGACAGCTCATGCTGGTCAGGATATGGAGTAAGGGGGACACTAAAACATTGCTGGTGTGAGTGCAAACTTGTACAGTCACCATAAAAATCAGTTTCCCACTTCCTCAGGCGAATGGGAATCAACTTATTTCAAGACCCAGCTGAACTACTCTTGTGTAAGTATTCAGCATACCACAGAAACCTTACTCAACCATGTTCATTTCTATTCTACTCATAATAGCCAGAAGCTGGAAAAATATACATATACATCCCCCACCAATGAATGGATACAGGAAATGAAATCATGATATTTCTAGGTAAATGAATGGCAATAGAAACAGAAAAAAAAATTATCCTGTGTGAGTTATCCTAGACCCAGAATGACAAATATGGTATGCATTTGTTTATATGTGGACATTCGCTGTTAAGTCAATGAAAACCAAGCTACAGTTAGTTCATAAAACATCAGAGCTTAGATAAGGAATAGGGAATGGATAATGGAGGCAAATCTCATTAGAAAATGGAAATAAAACAGATAGTTCTGGGTGAATAAATGGTGCTGGAATGGGAGGAGGAAGTGAGGAGGACAGAAGGGGAGAGTGAAGTGAGAAGGAAGGTGGGAAGAGACAGCTAAGAGTATAGGACACCTGTGAGGTAGTATGAAAATCTAATATGTTAGAAGCGTCCTAGATTATAGTCATATATGAAGACAATCTAACTGAATTTGCCAATAATGCGGAAAAGAGACTCCAACCTGGCCATATCTTGTCACTAAATAACACTTCTAGTCCTAAAATTGGATTACATGTAATTGAGTTATTGGCCAAAGGAGTCCCATGGAAATCCCCAAACATCTCAAGCAGTTGACCAAGACTATAGATTCCTCTTTACAAACTGAAATCAAGACCCTACTCCTGAAAATTATACCTCCACAACTCATTGACCGTGGAGAAACCAAGCTTGTGCCTATATAGAGCCTTCACCCCTATTTCCAGTGTCTTTAGTACTGAAAGGTACTATTTTCGTTACCAAAAGAAAAATGTAAACATAGACCCAGTCACAATCTTTTTAATCACCAGTGGTGTCCTGCCTGTGAGATATGTTACTGCAATGATGTCACAAAGCTTGTGGGAGTAACCCAGCATCTGATTTGACTTAAGGCACATTCGATAAGATGCAAACCATTCCTAACACTGCTTGTGTAACTAAAGACAGATTATGTAGTTCAGGAACCTATCATAAAGCCAATACTACTGTTCTAAAACAAACAAACAAACAGCAGTGAAGACTCCTAATAACATTGTGCCAGTTTGATACATCAGTGCCTTGTTGAGCCATCATAAGAAAAGCTTCCTCCTACAGCAGATGGGAACAAATGCAGTGACCCACAGCCAGACAATATGCATAGAAAGACCTTGAAACAGTCTAAAAAGGATACCTCCATCAAAATATCTATCAGATCTCAGGGAGCCCTGGGGAAAAGGAGGTGGAAAGAATGTAAGAATTACTTGGGACCAAGAAAATAAGTCCTTCTAAATCAATATGATCAAAGATCATAGAATCACAGACACTGAAGCAGCATGCAGGGGGCCTACATGGGCCTACATCAGTTCATCTGTGTATATATTATGGCAGCCAACACAAGTTTTTTGTTTGTTTGTTTGTTTGTTTTTTTAATGGGATTCCTGAGCAGAATGAATGGGGCTCTGGTTTATGTGCCTTTTGTTGAGCTCTTTTGCTTCTAATCTAACTTGGGTTATTATTGCTATGATGAAACATCAAGACCAAAACAACTCATAAGCAACATAAATTCAACAGGACAGGGACCTGGAGACAAGAGCTGATGCAGAGGCTATAGAGGAGTGCTGCTTACTTGTTTTTGCATCATGGTTTATTCAATCTGCTTTCTTATAGAACTTAGGACCACCAACCCATCAATTAGGAGTTAAGATAATGCCCTACATCTGGATATTAAGGGGACATTCTCTCAATCAAGGTAGTCTCTTTTCAGCTATCTCTAGCTTGTGTAAAGTTGACATTAAACTAATCAAGATACCTTCTGTTTGTCTGTTTTGTCCAAATCTAATGTATTTGTTTTGCTTTATTTTATTATATTTTATATTATATTTCATTTTTTATTATATCTTAAAATCCTGTTTGTTTTTTCTAATGAAAAATAGAGGAGTGGATCTGGATGGAAGAGAAGATGGGAAGGAACTGGGAGGGCAGGAGGAATGGAGAGTTACAAAAACCCGAATCAGGATACCTTATGTGTGAAATAAGTACATTTCCATAAAAGGGAAAATAAAGTATCTTAGGAAAAACCTTGTGTTATATTTGATTATCCTATTGAAGATAATAAAACTTCTGACAAAGATTAATGATGTGACCTAACTTTTAATATCAGGATACCAAAAACCACTTACATGTTTAACCATTAGAAAAGTAATGAAATGTGTAGTGACACCCCCTCCCCCTTTTTCGTTTTAGAAGTATAGATTATGAACTGATGTAAATCCGTCTCTCTCTCTGTTGTGTCTGGTTGTTGGTTTTTTTTTAGACTTTAAGTTCAACATAAGGTATTTTGTGATAATGATACTTTTGTACTGTATTGATCAAATATAAAATAGAAATGCTAGTTTTAAAAGTTTTATATAGTTTGCTTGAAAAAAAAGAATAGATATTGTAACGAAAATATATTGAATTCTTATTCTATTTTTTTTGTTTGTTTATTTAACAGCTCTCTATATTGAATGATTCTAACCCTCCTTTTCTCATATGTGAGACAGGCACTTAATGTGTGCTTAGCTGATCATGTTCCAGTTATCCACTTAAAAGAATGTGAAACTCTTCAGATAATTAAATTAGGTGATAAAGTATGAAAAAGTATCATTAATCACTTTGAGTTCTACATTACTGAACCTACCATTTTACAATAATTACTTATTTTCTCTTGCCTCAATTTTAAGTACCATAAGACTTATTGAGATGTCACTAAAATTGAAATGATACAATTCATTCTCTGAAGACTTTGCCAATCAAAAGGAAGTATACATGTACATATGTAGGCAAATAGAAATCAAGTGAGTGTCACCCTTAACTATGCTGTTCATGTACACGTGAGGTTTCTCAAGAAGAGGATGGTTCATTAAAGTTTGCCTAAAATGAATGGTGGCAAATACCACAAGGAGTCTGGCTTTTTGAGGAGTTGGTGATCACAGTAGGGCTGTGTAACCTACATGAGCAATTGTTAAGAGCCCAGAAGTACTGATGCAGAGGAGCCCAGGATATACAGAAAGAAGAAAGTTGGTAGAGTCTGAAGAAGCTTCAGCTTTAACAGACACATGAATTCACCTCATGTTTTCTGCCATCTTATTCAAAGGGACTTTCCTTTAATTCTGATTACAAATGGACCAGGTTTTAAGGGGAAAAAAAAGTATTAGAATCATTTTCAGACAAATTTCACTTTGTGTATTCTTCTGCTCTGGAGCATAAGATAAACTGGCAATTTGCTCCTCTGTGTAGAGGAAAAGGGTACACTTGGGGTGTCTATAACAATTTTCTTTGTATATTTCGATATTAAAAACCCAACTCATGCTACTGTTTGGTAATTTGCTAATGCTTTCAAAGTAGCTACCCTCTGTTTATCACCAGCACTTTCTCCTCAATTCTGTCTGTTCTTAAAATTTCTCTCTAGGTATATATGTTGCATAAGAACCTACCACTGGCCGGGCAGTGGTGGTGCATGCCTTTAATCCTAGCACTCAGGAGGCAGAGGCAGGTGGATTTCTGAGTTCGAGGCCAGCCTGATCTACAGAGTGAGTACCAGCACAGCCAGGACTACCAAAACCAAAAAAACCCTAAAACACCAAAAAAAAAAAAAAAAAAAAAAACCAAAAAAAACAAACAACAACAAAAAGAAACTACCACTGAGCTACATTCCCAGATAGGTCATTTCAAATGAGAACATGAAGATAGACTTATGGTAATGATTGTAGTTTTATGTTGCTATTACTGCCTATTCATATCCCAACATTAAATCATGGGTTCTTACAGAAACCTGTTCATGCATTATATTATCAACTGTTTCACTTACTAGGCTCTCCTTTCATGCTGATGCCCCAGCCCCATGTCCCTACTCCTAACCAACACATATACATCATAGAAATGGGGTTTGTTACACAAGGCAAGTTTCTAACTGCTTAAATCTGAGAGGTGTTAGATGTACCAGTGGCTAAAATGATTTATTCTCCCACTAAAAACATCATATGTGAGGTGAATAAGAAAACCAACAGAAGACAATCTAAATGAAACTGCAATTTTTGTTGCTTTTCTTAGATCCATGATGTCATCATTGCTAAAATTGGTGTGATGGCTAATGTGTTACTGTATACTAAGGGGTTTAGCACATTTTATCCTCCATTCATTCATTTTTACCACAAACACTGGACATAGATGAGGAGGGGAATGATTATAAATTGTGAATATGCTTCAACATAATTGGGTTGAACTCCACAAACATTATGGAATATTTTTAATTTCGGAGTGTCCAAAATAAGTTACAGAAGGATCTCCACAAGCTATAATATAGGAATGACCTAACATGCCTAAAAGGCATGTTGTACAGATTCAACTCCAGATAACTAAGGCAGATGTTTGACTGCCTTCTCCCCACCTTTGAAATGAGTGTGGGGTGTATTTCTTTGCAGCTCTTCTCCATTGCTAAGGTGGGGAGTGGTCCGGGTAAGCATCACAGTGGACACTGCAGTTAATCAGATTGCATCTCTTCAGGATAGACCAAATTTCCCTTAACGAAGTTGCATATAGCTCCCCAGTAGCTTGCAGAAAGAGAGATGGTTTTATCACTTCCATTAGCATCCCTTAATCCAGTTTATGTGGCAGATGAGGTTGTGTATTGTGGTAACTTCCTTCTGAAGTAGTAAGGAAGAAATAAAAGAGCTGCACTCATTCTATTAGACTCTTACACTGTTCAAATGTAAGTTGGAGACTCAGATTTTTATCCATTAAAATATGTCTTGACTTCAACTTCTTCCTCTTATCATCCCTGGTTCCTTGCATAGTAGATAACCCCAACATTCTAGTTGAATATAGAAAACTCTGTAAATTCATATAAGGTTTCTGGACAGTGAAAACATTGTAGTGTCTATCTATGCACAAAATATCCTATAGAAGAGAACTATCTTCTGAGAACCTCCAGTTATCCCACAAGCATGAGCTAATCATGTGATTGACATTAGAGAGTAAGAAAGGAAATCTCAACCAAATTATTTGTTCCATAGTCTTATAGGAAAATTATGGGCTCTTATAAGATTCTACTACTTGTTTGCTATGTAAACTTTAATTAGCTTTTCCTTAAATTGTTATGAATACATCATGATAGAATATGAAGCTGCTATATTACTTCCTATTGCTTCTATACCAAATGTTCACAAATTCTGTGTTGTAAAATGAAACAAAAAGGTTTTCTTAAAGCTTCAAAGTAAAAAACAGGGTTTTATGGTGCTAAACTCAAGCTATTATTGGAGACAGTCTCCACTGTTGGCTATAGAAAGAATTCATTTTGGCCATTTCCAGATGCAAGAGAATATTGCTTGCTTTATTTATTTATTTATTTTTTTTGGCTTTTTGGAGCATTATTCCAATCTCTTCTATTATCACATACTTTTCCTTTTCCCATTTCCATCTTCTTCTAATATTCTCATCTCACAGTTGTTAGTCATATTGACCACATACATTCCATAATATAGCATATTTTTAATGTCAAGGTATTAGGGCATCTTTAATGGTTCATATGTTATTAGAGATGTTTTACAGATATTGGTACAATATATTCCTACTCTTCTTCTGAAGGAACTTATGGCAATATGGCACAGGTATTTTTATGAGGTTATCATTATCAGAACATTCTGTAAAAACAAAATAAAAAGCAACAACAACAAAGCAAACAAAAGAAACAAGCAAGCAAGCAATATGAGAGGGGGTGAAAAGAAGGAGGAGGAGGAGAAGGGGAAGGAGAAAGAAGAAGAGGAGGAGGAGGAGGAGGAGGAGGAGGAGGAGGAGGAGAAGAAGAAGAAGAAGAAGAAGAAGAAGAAGAAGAAGAAGAAGAAG
>JADRCH010000175.1:10428011-10554899 GCA_019843965.1 Rhynchomys soricoides
AGAAGAAGAAGAAGAAGAAGAAGAAGAAGAAGAAGAAGAAGAAGAAGGCCAAAATGGGGCTGGAAATTGGCTCAGTGGGTAAAGAACTTGCCATGTAAGCATGAGGAATGGGGTTTACATCTCTAGCCCCTCTGTAAGTGCCAGGTAGGTATGCCAGTTTGTATATTTATTGCCTGGGAAACAGAAGAGGGAGAAACCCCCAAGCCAGTTGAATATCAAGACTAGCAAGACCAGCAAACACTAGTTTGTAATTTGAAATTTTTACCTCAGTGTATTAGGTGGTGAGCCACTAAGGAAGACTTCCAACATCAACCTCTGGCCACCCACATGCATGCACACACATGTGTGCTTCCTTGCTGTTAGCACACACATGCACATCACATACATACATATACAAATGAAGGGAAAATATATGATTTCTAAGAGTAAACAAACAAAGACTTCAAAACTTTAAGAAGCCATAATTATTATCTTTATGATATATTCTCCTTTCCTTCCCTGGTGAGTGTTTAAGGTTTGCTCTGTGCTCTGTGTGTTTAGTGTTTACTGAGTTATGTGTGGAAAGCATCAATGAGAACAGTAAGTGTTGTAGTCAGCTGTGAGTACAAAAGCTTGATGTACAAAGGGGGGCAATTTCCCTCTCACTACATCATGAAGCAAAGCCGCCTGGTGTTTGAGAGCGAAAATGTGAGAGTCATCCCAGATTTCAGAGTTCATGAGAACACAGGCCTTATGATGTGAAGGAATTGGAGCTCTGAGGTATTTTCAGCCTCTGATTTAATATTCTTTCCAATTGGACTGACATCATCATCATTTATCTTCAAGGAAACCAGAGGGAGGCCAAAATTGTTTCAGTTTCACTCTGTTTTACTGGTAAATTCCAGTCCGTTTGCTGATGTCCTCTATGAAGTGATAATTCATTCTGCCATCACATGAAATGAACCAAGTAAATCAAAATATTTTTCATAGGGGAGTTGCTTGGGGAAGTGAAAGAAACAGCATGCTGGCCTTCACATGCTGGGCTATTTTTGGATAGCCTTCTTCAAGGATCAATTTAAAACTAAATTCTACAACAAAGCTTTTTTCAATGAGGCAGAAAAATAAACCTAAGATCCCCTTCTCCTTAACTAAACTCACCAGCTTATTGCACCTGTCATGACTGCACAAATTCCTGAGCTTATTCTGCATAACACAAAACCTACTGGAAATAGTAATTATGGTTAAAAATGCAGGATTTCTTAACATTTATTTAGCCATTATTTAAGTAAAGACCTTCATCATAGTCGATGTTCTATTGCTGAGAAGAGATATGATGATAATGGCAACTCTTATAGCAGAAAATGTTTAATTGAAGCTGGCTTACTGTTTCAGAGGCTTAATCCATTATTATCAAGGCAGGAAGCAAGGTGGCATACAGGCAGACATGGTGGTGGAGAAGTAACTGAGAGGTCTATATCTGGATCTGTATGCAACAGGAAGAGAATGCTTGGATTGGCATGAGCATTTAAAATACTCCCCAAATCCCCTCAGTAACACATTTGCTCTAACAAGGCCATACTTTTTTTATTATTATTATTTTGATCCTGATTTTACTTTTATTAAATGAGAATTACATTCACCACCTACATTTTTATATACATAAAAATTGATGATGATAAACCCGTACTAGTCAATCAAAAGGAACAAGCAAAGAATTTCCAGATACCTAGTTGACATTGCTTACTGCAGCTGAATCCTGGCCTTCCTAGGAAAAACAGATTGGCAAGTTATTTCTTTGCTGTTTTTCCTTTTATTTTTTAAATTTGATATTTTATATATGTACATTTCAAATGGTTTTCACTTTCCAGATGACCACTTTGGCAACCCTCTAGCCCATCCCCCCTCTCCCTGCCTCTGTGAAGGTGCTTCCCCACCCACCATTCCCATCTTCCTGCACTAGCATTCCCCTATTCTGGGGCATCAAACATCTTCAGGTCTGAGGGTCTCTCCTCTCACTGATGTCCCACAAGGCCATTCTCTGCTACATATGTGGCCAGCACAATGGGTTGCTCCCTGTGTGTTCTTTGGTTGGTGGTTGTAGTGGCTATTCCTGATTGTCAACTTGACTATATCTAGAGTGAACTGCAATCCAGAATTAGAAGGCACACTTGTGATCTAGATCTTGAAGCTGGAAGACACAAGTTTCTGACCTGGATCTTGACATGGAGATCTTGAGGCATAATGGCCATGAAAAGCTCAGGCCCAGGCAAAGTAGTACACTCCCTTAATCCCAGGAGACTGAGGCAAGGAGATCTCTGAATTCGAGGCCAGCCTGCCACAAGGCAAGTCCCAGATCCAGGCATGGTAGTACATACCTTTTATCTGGGCCACACCTTCTGCTGGAGACCACATAAGGACATTGGAAGAAGGAAGATTCACTTTTCTTCTCCTTTATGCCTTGTGGAACTGAGTAACTACTAGATCCTTGGACTTTCATTCACAGCTGCTACTGACCATTGTTGGGGAGTTGGACTACAGATTGGAAGTCATCAACAAATTCCCTTATTATATAGAGACTACCCATAAGTTCTTTGACTCTAGAGTACCATGACTAATACAGTGGTCCAGTCCCCTGGAGCTCCAGGGGATCTGGACTGTTGATACTGGTGCTTCCACCTCAGTTTCTTCAGTCCCTTCTCTAACTCCTCCCCCACAAGCTCAGTTCAATGGTTGGCTGTGCGCTTCTGCCTCTGTATTTGTCAGGTTTTGGCAGAGCTTCTCAGAAGACAACCATATCAGGCTTCCATCCTTTCAAATAGCGACAGTCCCTGGTGACCAAGCACTCAAATCTCTGAGTCTATGAGGCCATTCTTTGGCAAACACTATTTTCTTCCTCATTCTCCTACCTTTTTGTGAAATCAATTTGTATATTCACTCATTCAATTTTACTAAGCACAGTTGCATTAAATATCTTATATCTACTCAAGTTGTGTCAAGATTCCAGAAGCAAAACATATGTCAGATTTGTGTATACTCTAGCAACCCAACTGTTGACCCACTCTTCAGTTGGAATTGAAAGCTCTGATTTGAGGACTGTGAAGAAGCAGGGAGGTTTGGGATGATGATCTGCTTAAAAATGGGCAAGTACATTGCTGAATTGTGGTAACAGGGGGACTAACAGAAACCATTTGGGAACTGGCTATATAACTCCCAAATAGGCAAGCATTTCTTGTCCTTAATCACTGCTTACTTGTCATCCAGCAGAAGCCAGGTGGGGAGCTTATGTTAAAAATGCATGGTGTATGATCAATAGGAAATTCGGTTATTAGACTCAAGAAATATTTGTGTTTCCTATCAATCTTGTTTACTATGGTCAGGTTCATTGTGGAAAAAAAAACCTAAATGATAGTGTCCATAATTCTTTAGCTGACCCATTAAGACTGTTAAATCTAGTTGGAACTGGATTGTCTGGGTTTCTATGATTCAGAGTAACTATCTGTGTCAGGATAGGCCTTGGCCTACACTTTCAAAGACAATCCATTAGGCACCAAGTAATAGAGCTAAAAAAAAAAAAAAAAAACTCTAGTCTTTTTATTTCTTTGTTAATGAACTTGCGCAATAAAATTTAGCACAATGCTGAAAAAGGACTGGTATCCTTGTTTTGTAGGCATCCTGATAATATCTTCATTTTCATATGAGTGTTCACTAGCCTTTCTCCCAAATTATCTTTACCTAGAGTATTTTTTATTTCCCTGTACTCATATTGTTCAAGGTAGATTTTCTATTTCCTTTTGTTTTTCTATTGCTCTCTTCCTCTCTAATTTTTCCATTTTTATTCTAGGGAAGCTCAGTTAACAGATATCCTTTTAATAGTTAATGACTCATTCTCTTCCCTCGCCTTCAAATACCAAGTCATTGAATTCTTGTTAGAATCAAGAGAATTATCTTTACACTTCTTTATCTAACCTTGTTGGACCCAAGGGTGTTGGTACAAATTATGATTTGATATTTTAATTCATGGTAACATGAGGTGATTAATTGTCAATTATATCAAAGACTTTTCTGAAAAACAACACCAAAAACAATCTATAACTATATACCAGTTATCTTGACTCTGAAAATTTAATATTATGCCCAACATTGAAGAGATAATCAGAGGATCCATTCCTCTGGAAAATAATCAATACATTGCGGAGAATAAATTTATCTCTTTGAGCTATAGATTTCAAATCTTAATTTGCTCATTCCTTCATTTTAAATAATTTTTAAGTTCAAATAAATATATTTACCCAGAAAAACTATATTTATTTTAATGTAATACAGGATAAGATATACCAATACAGTAGAAGAAATAATTATAAAATCATTTCTTACCACCCCTCTCTCCAAACTGTGTGTATGTGTGTGACTGTGTGTTTGACTGATCATGTGTCTGTTCACATGTGAGTGTAAGTGTGTATATGTGTGTGTGCTCATATGAGTGTATGTGTGTGTGTGTGTGAGAGAGAGAGAGAGAGAGAGAGAGAGAAAGAGAGAGAGAGAGAGAGTGAGAACACTATTTGTCTATCTGGCATGCTTTTTGTTCTGCCCTAGGAGTTAAGCAATGCATACAATTTTGACATAAACTTCACATGGAAGGAATCCAGCTCCTGAGAATTGCTGACAATGAAAACTGCCTTCAAGACCTCAAGGAAAATCTGCAACTTCACTATGCTTCCATTTTTAATTTTCTGGCAAAAGTCTTGAGGGTAATGCATTCTATAAGTCTGACCAATGTGCCTTGGGTTCAGACAGACACAATGAAAATACATTTTATTTTAATTAGTTTAAACATATTCTTAGGGCAAAGAACTTGGTAAATCATCTTCAAAGTTTTCTGCATTTGTGACTCTGAGATGATACATTTCTTGTGATCTTTACCAGCACTTTATACAATAAAATAAACAGCATCACTCTATGCTTTAGGAATACTAGATAATCACAGGGAGTCGCAATGACCCTATTATAGAAAGGCATTGATATCTGGTATCTATGGAAAGATCACTGAGAAGAGAGATGACTAACTGAATGACAAGTGACTGTGAAATTTTGTCCAATTTTGTAGTTAACTTAGCGTCGTATGAAGAGATTCAGAGACCACAATATATTTTGCTTCATTTCAGTCATATGTAAAACCCACAACCAAGGTCTGCATATTGGAACCTATTGCTAAAAAATAAAGAAAGAAAGAGAAAGACTCAATGCCACAAATATTCTATCTCATAAACTGCAGATGCTATCCAAGTAGCAGACTGGGAAAATTACATTAGCATCCACAGTGTTGATATTATTACAGGTAGACTGGATAAATTCAGGAAAAAACAATATCCAAGCTCATTTTGTGATTTTTTTTTCTATCATGTTTGTTTTGTATGTTGAAACCACATTAAATTTTTTTATAGTTTCCATTATGGTCTTTGTATTGTTTCTTTAAGTTTGCTATTCTGACTTTAAAACTTTCAGATGGCTTACATTGTATGTATAATGAAGTCCCTCACTCTTTAACATTGCTTAAAAACCTATAAACTGCTGTCATCTCATCACATAGAACACTGTGATCACCAAGACCTTTGAAAACACACTGTTTTGATTTGACTTTTTTATAAAATCTATTGATCATTATTATGATTATCATAGTATTTAGCATGATTCTACATTTAATATCACTAATCAACTATGTTCAAACATTTTTATTAAATATTTATCAAAACATAGCTCAACATATCTGCACACATATACATCCAGTTTCAATAAAGTGGGTAACTATGATAAACATAGGTATTCCATTCTGAATTAGCTAGACTATTTTAACCTACTTAATTTTTTTGTTATATGTATTTTTACTAAGAAAACTTTTACTGTGGATTTCAAAATTATATAATTTAGGTTTAGAGACCACTTCAAAGTTTTCACCTTTCTTATTTTTTAAGGTCAAAAGCTATTGATGTTCAAATATCCGGCTCTACTAAGGTTCCTGCCAGCAAACAAAACTCCAACAAGAACAGGAGCAGTGGTGGAGTATGTCCTGTTCTGGTGTTTTCTAGCCTCCTCGTCTGGCCCTTAGTCACAGCATACCATGTAGACACAGTAAAGCTCTCCCACCTAAATAGTACCAAATGTGTATAGCTTTGCTTGGCACATGGTGTTGTTGATAGGAATCCAAGGTGTGCTCATCAACTGTCCATAAGTAAAAAGTGATCATACTAGTGTTATAGACAATACCCTAGAGGAATAACTGTTTCATCTAGGTTAATCTGAGGTCATGAGAAAGAGCCGTACTTGGATGAAATTAAAGATACTGAAGCATATGAGATAGATGAGAAAAAAATTCCCTTCTCAGATGCTTCAGAAACTGTAATTAGTGGTCTGCAGTTACTGGCCACAGCAGTCCGGGCCTTCCTTCAGCAAACAGCTGTCTTTCCTTTTTAAGAAGAGCTATATAAGGCAGGCAAACCACATGGTCTTCTTTAAAGCAGCTAGAACTTTTTCTCTGTATCATTCTTTTATCTCTCCCCTTTCCTTCAGAAGCTAGGAGAAGGGATCTTATTAAAGAGAGAATCAAAAAAAGCTTCTGGTGTTACGATTTCCCAGACAACCTTCTGGAATCCTTAAACAAAAAGCAAGATTCTCGACAGCAGTGAAGTGGTTTGCCCTAGTGTTTCTACTCCGACAATCTCTCCATAATACCTCCAGTCTGTGTGGACAAAAGCCAAACAGAACTGTCAACTTTGCCCTGTGCATGCAGGCTTTGAAGATCCCTGTTGTCCCTGTGAACTTGTAAACATAGCTCCGTCTTCTTTTCTTCAGGCAACTCTAAGGCCTTGGAGGTACAAAAGGAAGTAGACAAATGGCTCTTCTCTCCTAGCTTCAGCAGAACTGTAAAACCCAGTCTTCTGTCACATAATAGCTTCAGAATTTCCATCAGCCAGGCTTTCCAAACTCTGGGTCAACCTTCAATTGCAATGCATGAAAAGATACTCTTGCCAGAATAGTTATTGTAAGAATGAAACCCAGATTTTTGTTTGTTTGTTTGGTATCAGGACACAAAAGGAACTCCTGGAAGGGTTCCGTACAATCATCTCACTTCTAAATTTGAAGAGTTTCAAGTATGAGAATGTTTTGTTGAAAACGCAACTTACAGATGGACTTTTCGGGATTTTTGGCTGCAGTCAATGGAAAATCATGCTGCTTATTACTAAAAATACTAACAAAAATGTCTTAATCAATGAACTTTAAAAATATTGAAAAGAATTCATTGTCAAGAATGCCTGAGGAGGATAGTTCAACCAATGTTTAAAGTCCCAAGGAGGCCTCAACAAATTATCCTAGGTAATGCCAGCAAATCTCTGTCCATATGCCACATACCATCAACTCACATTAGCTAATACAACCCTAAGTCAGTGTTATGGAATACTACAATTGTTATTCCAGCTCTACAGATGAAGAAGCTAAGGATGACTAGCTAATATTTTTTTTCCCAAGACAACAAGTGATTGCATTTTGAAGTAAGAACAGCAGTCAAGGTCATATAAAGAAGCATGCTCCTCTGCATACTATTTCAGCCTCTGTTAGATACTGCATTGGTTTTGTTTACATCATTTTGCCTCTTACCAGACACTGGGTAGTGGGCATCTTCAATAGAATGAGGTCTTGACCAGCACAGAACTTCAAATCTCTTGCTTCAGATTAAAATTTTATAGATATTGGACTCTATTATGTTAAAGTCTGCATCCTGCCTTTAAAGGGGATCAGGAGCAAGAATCTGGCCTCTGTAGTAGGACTCATATAAGAATTAATTTGTGCAAATGAGAAATTGAGTTCAGATGCCTAGCAACAAGAGGCATTGCACTCTATTATAGTAACAGCTAATAACCTTGGATCAAAAAAATCTAAATCCTACTTAAAGACTACCATACAATTTAGAAAAATTGCCACTGCAAATAGCATTAATTGCTTTCAAATGGAAGTTGCCTTGTTTTGAAAAGACACCATTTTGAATTTTATCCTAACCATAAACAGTTTAGAATCAGTGGAAAGAAAACCTGAAGAGACTAATTGCATGCTTTGTATGAGTTCTGTTGAGCGCTAATGCTATGGACTTTGACTGTAGTTCACATAATGTCTTCCAATATAAACTTAAAAGTTAGATAATGTGGCAAATGAATGGACAAAAGAGACTGTGAAGTAGAGAGAGTGAGATTTCTACTGCAGAATGCTTTTGATACGGTCCAGTTACTGCATCACAACTTCATGTTTCTTAATCTTGGCAGTAGAATAAAGTCCTTAGCAGAAGGACTTTTTTCAAGTCCAAAAACATGACACTTCAGAGTTCCAACCATAACTTCTCCTTTTTATGTCTATGGGATTTACAGTGTTTGCAGATGGAAGTAATTTAATACCTTGGTGATCTTTCATCTAGCCTGTTTCCTTTCCGTGACCTTATGTTTACTATAAGAAAACACCAACAAGGTGTCTGATTTCTTCATGGAAAAATGGTAACTATTTGAAACAAAAGGATTTTGTTCAACAGAATCATAAATCTTTCACTGTTTCTGTAATTTAACAAAAAAGGCACATTTGTTCTGTTGAGGAGTGTTTGCTACTGACTTTCTCATAAAAAATGCATTATTGGTGGTAGGGGGAGATGGCAACAGAATAAAAACTCACTGCTCTACCTATGGCGTGAGATTAAGGTCTTTTCATTTCCATGAATTTTCTTCCAACTGTCCATAAGTTATCATTTGGAATGAAAACCCTAGATTTCTGTTTCGAAAATAATAACAAGTTCTTTATGCCCTTCACGCGGTCCTGCTCCTGCATGTGTGGTTCCCGCTGATTTTAAAACCCATTCTAAACTCCAGAAAGCAGACTCTTCCTGGGATGAGAAAAGCTGCTGGTAACCACAGTAACACACCTATCCAGGGAATCTCTCCATTGACATTTAATAGGTTGAATCATAAATAATGAAATAAAATCTTTCAACAGAAGACCAGAAGCTGCAACCAAAATACTCAGGAAATGGATAACAGCTGTCTTTAAGGTGCTGAGATGCAAGATGCCTTGTTACATTGGAGGAAATTCATCTAATCAGAAAGAGAACTCCAAGCTGGAGGGTGTATTTTGTTTGCAAGTGATTAGGAGGATGCAAATTCCATATACCCTTGTGTATGTATGTGGGGGCGGGGGTTATTACTATATCCATACTTTGTAGATCCCAATTAGAATCTAGTCTTGGTACTCACATTTGATTAATTTATTCCAGTATGATTTACATATATGTGTTTTCACAGTCCTTATTGGTATTTGAATAAGGGGAAATGCATTATTTTATACAACAATTATGTGCTGAATACCTACAGCATTCAATGATGTTCTGTTCCTAGGAAACAGACTAGAAATCAAAACACATTGAGAGTCTTAGATCAAGAAGAAGTTGTGAGTAAACTGGTAACTGAAGGTTTTCTAGTACTTAATAGAAAGTATGGAAATCATGACCGAGGCCCACTAAGGGATGATAAGACCTTGAAAACCTACATAGTTGCAAGTAAATGATGATTTGGTTGGTACTTAAATTGCTTCAGCGTGTTGATCTCTGGCCAAAACCCTTATTCATTTGGTATTACAAAACATCTACAGACCCTGCTGTGTCAGGAGGTACCTCAGGTGTTTGCTGTAAGAATATCAATAAAACAGACAAACAATGTTCCTGGCCTTAGCACAGCATCTTCTCTACAACTGGGACTCAGAGTTTCCTCCTTTCTTCCCCATGTTTTTAGCATATAGCAAACAGACGTGACTTTATTACAGCAACAGTGCCACTGAAAATCTGCTACCTTCAGGTTTAGGAGCAATAGAAAAATCCCTCCATTTTAATATCTTTTAGGAAATGTCTGGATTCAGTGAAACCTACTCAGACCCCTAAATATGGTAAACAGTGAGCTCTATTCAGGTGATAGAAACGTGAGATTGATCCATAGACTCGACATAATTCCTTTGACTTGTGGGCTTGACTTATTTTCCAAATCGTCTGCATTGTTCTGTAGCTACTGACAAAGTGACTGTGGTGGTTTGTCTCTTTTGTTGACAAGACACTTTCTTATAATGCCCACAATGAGCCTTTGATAATCATTCTCTGTTTCGTAAATTTCATTCAAAGTCCTCATGTCTGATGAGTTGGTTTAACACTGAGATTCCAAGTAATTCTGCATTTCAATTTGTTAAGTATAACAAGATGAGAACAGAGACTCCTGACTCCAAAGCAGTTTTAGACACTGACAATGCCGGACCTGATTCATTGGCAAGTTAGAAATATTTTCATAGTCAGCTCAGATTTTAAATAGTTTCTCTGGCCTTACACTTGTTATATATTTATTAGATATTATTCTACATATATATTGCATCAGTCAGTCAGAAAACTTATACGAGGCTTCCAATAATATTAATGCTTTGTCTTCCACACTAACGAATCAATTTGGGAAGGGCAAACAACATAAATAGCCTATGATAGTGCAACAGGTATAATTAGCACTTAATAAATGTTGAATAAATTAGTCTTCCTTCAATACGCAACATTCTAGAAGCTATGTAGATGATAAGCAACAAAAATAGAGTTATAACTGCCTCTTTTTATTTGAGAAATTTGGTCTCAAAGAGGCAAGATACAACAGTTAAAAATCTAACACATGTAAGATACACTTGATTTTAGTAGCTCACACTGACTTCACTCCTTTTCAGACATGAAACTTTTGTCTCATCTGGCACTTCTGTCCTTGTTTCCATGGTAATTTCCCCTCCTTTTTCTCACTCCTCACAGATACCTGTTGAATCAGATAGACCTGTCCTTTACAGATGACCCCTGACATTCACTTCTGTGATTCTCTCTTGCTCAGTAGAGTTTGGCTCAATGTGTTTGGCCCCAGGAGGCTTGTCCAGCATCTGAGGATCTTCTCTAGGGCCACTGACATTATCTAAGTTTGTGACAAAAAAAACAGAAGTCACAGCCTCATAGTGTGAAGTATCATAATACAAATCCAGGATATTCAGGCGTTTCAATATTTGATTAAGAAATATACTCAGTCATTTCTAAGTTTACTAAAATAAAAATATTTATTGTTTTGCCTAAGTTTTAATACAATAATTTTGCATTCAACTGAAGTGAGTTCTTGCAGAAAGCAGAATCTGATTCATAATTTTAAAATATTTTGAGCAAACTCCATTTTACATAGTATTTGTTCTCATATTAATATTGTAGTTAATTTGGAAAATGATGAAAAATGGCTTGAATCTTAGGAAAGCTATTTTAAAGTTGCTTATAATCTGCAAAGAAGGCCAACTTTTGTTTAGCATATAATTATTCAAATAACCAAATGAAATGCATAGAAGTGATTAATGGAACACACACAGGAATATTTCTTTTCTTTCTTTTTTTCTTTTTCTTTTCTTTTTTTTTTGTGAAAATGCAAAACAATGCAGAAGTTTGGCTCATGGTTAATTTAGGAAGCTTTTTCTTGTACTGTAAATTCTTTGATAATGCTGTGTGTGTGTGTGTGTGTGTGTGTGTGTGTGTGTGTGTGTATTTTCTTTTCTTTTTTTTTTGATGATTAAAATTTTTTTATTTTTTATTTTTTTAAATAGTACTAGCATAAAATGTTTTGTTTTGTTTTTTACTTTATTTACATTTCAAATGTTTTCCCCTTTCCAGATCTCCCCTTTGGAACCTCCCTATTCCCTCCTCCCTCCCCTGCCTCTATGGGGGTATTCCCCCACCCACCCACCCACCCACTCTCATCTTCCCTCCTTGGCATTCTCCTATACTGGGGGATCTAATACACACACATTCTCCTATACTGGGGGAGAATGTATGTGTATTTTCATCCTCAAGGAAGCCAGACCACTGTGAGTAGATTATAGTAGAATCTAGAAATGATTACATGTCTTTTAGCACTTCAACACACAGAACGACAGTGTCCCTCGCAGACTATGAAGGAATCTGATGCTTGGTCCAATTAAACATACTCCCTCTGGATTCTGCTTAGAAGTCTGCCTTGTTTCCTCACAGAGATGGGGAGATTCATTTCAATTCAGCACATTCCCTTAATTAAAACACATTTGCCAGCTTCGAAAAACAGCAAATCAAGGTCAAGGATGGGACTATGGAGGTACTAGTTAGTAGAATGGCTACCCAGCCTTGAAGAAAATGCTAGAACTATATGGCCAAAGCAGTTTCTCTTCATTGCTGTGGTTGCCTTGAACCTTACACGCTTGGCCCAAGACTTGCTCCTAATGCTATCAGGGAAGAATCATACAGTCAGTTATGTTTCAGCTGTGAGAAGGATGGATGTGATCTGGGTACTTAACTCAGACATCATTCTGTCCTTTGGGAGTAAAGATGCTTGCAGGTCTGTGCTGGTGCGAGCTACTCTATTCCTTTCAAGGAGAAATTAGAAACAGAATCGTTTATCTTTAGAGTTTTACGGTGAGTGAGGAAAAAGAGTCATATAGCTCTGTTTAAGTTCTATGTCAGTCAATTGCTAGTAATATCTTTATGCATTTCAAATTAGCAGCCCAAATATCTTTGTACTATAATTGGTGTCCATATGAAGTTTTAAGAATATGCAAGTATCTGGGATGTGATCATTGCCTTTAAATCTACATTTCTAACATTTACTGTAAGCATTTACCTCCTGTTGAAAATACAATTATAATAAACAACTTTTATCTAAGTCACTAACATTTTGAAAATGAACTTGGTAATAGATAAGAAAATATATATTATATATGTATCTTATACATATATAATTGCATTGTTTAAGTGATGGAAACTCCACACCAAAACTTTGGTATAGATAAAATAATAAGACATTTCTTTTCACTTATAATAGAAGATATTCATATGTGAGCACTAGAGCCACAATGTTCATGAATTGTTAACTTAGAAAAGCAAATTCTCAGATGGGCTACAGTCCTTTCTATGACAAGCTCTCTAGACCTGATTGTGATGTAAGCCACAGCTCAGCTAGTGGACCATGACAGAATTATCTTTCTGTACTTAGCATCATCCTGCTGTGATTGGCTACATGCACATGTGTGAAAAGGTGTCCTCATGTTATACAATACCATATACTATTAAACTGTAACAAAAAAATATGTATATACACATATATACACACATATGTGACACAAATATTTTTAAATTACAAAACCAAAAATCCTGCCTTTCCAAGGTACTATTTAGGCTAGAAGTTAAATAACTTCTGAAATGGAGTTTGCATCTGAGAAGAGAATGAAGAATAAAGGAAGTTTCCAAATGTAAATGGTACTTCATCTTTCATTACTTAATAAGATTATCAACAACATAATTACAGAGTACAGCTCACATACCAAGGATGGCAATCAATTCATTTTCTTTGGCTTCAGTTCCACAAGTGGCACATATTTTAGTTTTATTTTATTTCAGGCCTGTCACTGAGCATGTGTGGTATCCACAGAATTTGGAGGAAGTCATCAGTTCCCTTGAAAGTGGAGTTTTGGGTGGTTGTCATCTACTTTGTGTAATTGGACTCAGGTCTTCTGCAAGAGTATCAAATGCTCTCAAACTTTGAGTTACATATGAGTGGAGCTCTGACAATTGTTTTTAAAGACAAAGCATATAAAAAAGTTAAAAATAGAAATATTTTCACACTTAAATCTATTAAATAATATATTTAGTTTCTTCCCAAAGATAGTTTCTTTTTTAACCCTCAAAACATTTTTGCTGACCTTTTCTGATTCCTTTCAATAAGAGAAGATGGATTTTCCTTGTGTACAAGAAGAGTCATTGAAAACCCTCCATGGAAAGCATGCTTTTGTAATCCCACAGTAACCCCATGACCTTGAAAAGTCAATTCTAGCTTGAAAATGAAAATATCTTTACAGTCTGCCCAAAGCAGCAGGGACCCATTTGGAGGGATTTGGGAGCTTTGATATATTTAGAGACAATTCCCTTGATTCTATTTTCTTCAGTGATCAGAACCAAAGGTTTAAACCCAGCTGTACACTGGGAGGCTGCAGAGGTAGCATCTCTATATTCAATTCACTGGGCCCACAGAAAACCTTGAGAGGACAATTCCAGAGCAATGGTTTGAACAGCTGAGCAGAACTACAGCTAATTATCCTTTTGTTTAGAACACTCTGTCATTAGTCTATGTTGTCTGACAACCACCTTGGGGGACATTGAAAGATTCCTGGTAAAACTTTTTACATCCCTGTTTCTTTATGTCATCCTACTTCCCATCTCTAAAATTCCCAGTGCTTTTGTGAAGGAAGAAAAGACAGAGGAGTGAAGCTAACACATACTGGGGAAGTATGATTTCATGTATTTTCTTGACAAGCTGGTGTGCTCATTAAATATTCTAATGCAGTGGGAATTTATAAAATCACTCTAATATATCTCATTTCATTTGCTAAGGAAATTGTCCAAATGAAGGTCATCATTAATACAAAAAAGCATATTATATCAATATCTAACATCAAGAATAAGAATGGAAGAAAATATTTAGCTTTGAGAGGGGCATAGGGCAGGGGGTGTAACTTACTGATAAAATTCAGATGTATGAAGCTCTCTAAGTTTTTACCCAGTATTGCCATAAAGGAAAGAGAAAGGAAAACAGGGTTATATTTCTCTGAATACCCCTACAACCTCATTCAAATAACAAGCAGTGGAAAAATGAAAACATATTAATAACCATGCTATTGTTCAATAGAAATTATCTAAATAACAATCTCCTATGCATAGGACAGGAGCTTAACAAATGCCCATCATGCATTGCTCTTAGCATTTTTCAATTTTTAAATAATTAAATTTAAGAGTGCAGTAGTTTGTAACTTTGTACCAAGATATGGACTGAGATATCAGATCTGGGGTCTCGAGGTTGCTCTTTTTCAAATTTAAGCCTTTGGCCTTCCCAGATCTTAGCTTTTTGAGTGTGGCCTGGAATCCACATTGACTTTTCTGTATTTCCAGCTGTTTGGTTGGAAATTCATAGGCTCTAGAAATATGACAGTCAACTCCTTTTAAATATCTGGGTGGTGGGGACATGGAGAGATACGGGAGGAGTTTGAAGATGGGAACAATAATCAAAGTATATTGTATTTTAAAATACATTTTCAATTATGAAACAAAAACAATTGAAAACACTCTTGTGTGTAAGGAGGGGATGGGAAGTGCTCTTATATACACGTAGTCTCTTCTCTGTACTTATGATATCTCATATTCAAAAAGTGAGTAAAGGCTGTGAAGAGCATATTCATTTCTAATCCCAGTAGTCAAGAGATAGGCTGAGGCACAGAGATAGCAAGTTTGAAGCCAAATAGATACATTGGGAAACCTCTCTCAAAACAAAAATCAAAATGAGATGGAGAATGGAGAGATGAAAGAGAAGGATGAAGGACAGAGAGATCAGGGAAATAAACCAAATGAAGAAGGAGAGGGAGAAAGAAAGGAAAACATGGAGAAATGAAAGTAAGAGGAACTGTACAAACCTAACTGAACCACTATCCAACATAACATGACATGACAAGAGGTCTTGGCTTCAGTGTTCTTCATTAATTTCAAAGAGTTCCATAGATGAGCTTTTTCAGTATTCTTTAGATTAAAGAAACTAACAAATAAGAAACTAAAAACCAAAGTCTCTATAAAACTAAATATATTTATTTCACTACTGATATATCAGAGATGTCCTCCCATCACATACTTAATAGATGAGATATAGAACCTCAGCAGAGCCCTAGCCCTAGAGACCTCCTGAAGACAAGCTGGATGCTTGTCATTCTTCTTTTTCTTAATAACAATAATATTTTGAAAGATGAAATCTGACTAATTGAGGTCTCTGCTTAATTGAGATCTCATTTAATAAGTGCTGATATTTTAAAGGAGTAATGACAGTGTGACATTCAGTGTTTCCTTCCCCCGAGACAACACTGATGACAGTATAATCAGCCTCTTGATGGATGGCAATTCCCCAAGCATGCTTTGCTCCTCACCTCCAGGCCTTTGCACACGCTGCTTCCACAGCCTGAAAATGCATGCCTCGCCTGGCACTCTCCCTTTTTATCTTAAATCTAACTGCCTCCTTCTTAACCTTCAAGGCTCATCTATGATGCAGGGTTTTGTTAGATGGCTTCACGATGTCAATTTTTACAAATTTATATATTGGGTTTCAAAAACAATTTCAATAGCTTAATTTAAATAACTAAAAGCCATATGTTATTAAAATCTAAATGGATATGATTTTAGTCAAACTTCTGATAGATATTATGTGTCTCCACACAGATTATCCAAGCTCTCTTTCTATGTCCATTTTAGAGAATGTGGAGATACCACAATCGTAATTGAGAATTAAAAGGGTACCTCCCTGATTATGGTGACTACCAATTAAAAGTTACTAAATACATTTGTGAACTGCTTTTATTGTTTTAACTATGTATCAAACCATAATATAGAATCAAAGGATCAATAAGACTCCCCCCATACAAAAAAAAAAAAAAGACCAAACAAAGCAGTGTGAGACCAAAAGTCTACTGAAATACTATTGAGTTTGTTTTGTGTTGGCCATCTACTGCTCTTCATGCCATTAAATGTGATTAATATATCCAGTGAGATTCCACTGATTCCATTACAGAAAACAAGTTTTCCCTTTGCACATGGGTGTCATTTCCATTATAGATATATTTTTATGCTTCTTATGTTTTAATTATATAATAGTGCTCTCAATTATGAAATTAACCATGGTGCCTTGCATTGAATTCAATCCAGATTCCAAATTTGATTGTATTGTATAACCAATCAATGTGCCTAGTAATACAATGGAATTAGTTCTTTCTAAAATTTAAAATAAAATGGCTATATTTTCTATAGATTGTGGTGGGTGCTGTGATAAGTCCTGTCTCTGTTTAGGACTTCTACAACAAATATCTTTATCTAAAATCATGGCAATGTGGTTAAATTGCTTTTGTGTATATTTAGGGTTGAAATTTTTGTCTGCCTGCCTCAGGTTACTGGTAGATCAGAACTATCCAACTTCAGATAGACATTAAACAACACTCTTCCCAGTAATGATAATTTCTTTGTGCCTCTATCTGATTTATTTACTAGCTTTTCAATTTAGAAGCCATTTCTTTTTAGGACCTGAAGGGTTTTTTGCATTGTCTAGGGAATTGGGCAACAGCATTTAATTAGAAAGAAGCCAAGATATTCAACTCACACCAAAATTTGTGACATTTATGATGAAACTCTGGTCAAGTGAGAAGAAAACATGGATTGGGAAGATAAATGTATTCAGGTTTCACCTTTCTAATGAATTTTCTTGAGTTTGTGTATGATTGAGAAAACAAGGAATTCTGAATTGTGTCCTGCAAACACCAAAAGTCAGCTAAAATCTTTGGTGTTCTCTGAATAGGAAAGTGTAGACCAGTGTAGAGTGCAAAGCATCATGAAATCAAATTCTTTGCTTTAAGAGTAAGTGGTACATGGAAAACAAAATAAATGTTTACAAGAATGTATTGTTAATTCTTTGATCGGGCTTTACATCCACATTTGATTCAATAATTCTGAACCTTAATAAAAGCAGCCTTTTGCCCAATTCCTACCAGGATATTGAGAAATACCTAGAAATCAGAGGATTGCGTTGTCTAACAATATAGATGTCCCTAGAATCCCAGAGACAATCTTTTTCTTTGAAAATCATTATACCCTTTAAATTTTGTTAATAAATCTGTTGGAAAAAAAATAATAATAACAACAATAACAATAACATCAATAATGTGAATTGCAGAATCTATACTATTGCTTTCTGTACAAGTAAACTTTTGTCAAGTATTTTTTCCTCATATTTTAAGGTTCTGTTCCTTAATATTTCCTAGGTATTTTATCAGAAGTTGTATAAAAGGAAACAAATGTGAGAGAAATATTTTGTCATAGATTTCAAATAATGCACCACCATTCACATTTACAAACCATGAACACCCTAGAAATTATAAAATCAGCATCATAGGCTCCTTTAGGAAAGGAACATTGATTTAAACACAGATGTTAAAAAATAAAGGAAATAGATATTTTCACTGTCACTCTCTAGAGACCTGGAAAAATTATTGAGGGATGAAATAATTAATTGCTACTAAAAGACACATTTCACAGATATAATTTAAGTCAACTTTAAAGTTTCCTTCACCTTTTGAATAGTAAATAGGAGGTAAAAATGTGTCTCTTAAATAATATCACAACTGTGTCAAGAGTGAAAGAACAACTTCCTCAAAGGGATGTAAGTCGTTCATTTGACTTAAAAAAAGCATATTAGTATAGGCAATCATCATAGTGACCACAGAAGAAAGGAAATATATCATTTCTATACATGTAAACCACACAATACAAAGATAGTATAGCTCAACACTACAAAATGTTTTTATCAAGAAAATTGATTCCCTTAGAAATAAATAATTCACACCATCAATCATTCTGATAAGTGTGTCTGTATAGAATATAGTTTATTGTATATAATAGGTTAAGTTAAATAGGACAATGACTACCTGAATGACAGCATTGTTATACACTCATTAATTTACCATTTTTCAATATATCTAATCCTATAAATATTTTTTCTTATTTGAGGTAGTATACTATAGTAATGGACATTTAGACTCTTTCCGAAATTATGTATTTTTTATAGCCCACTGAGTGATTGAAATATAACTCTCTTCTCAGTATTATAACATACATATACTCACACAGAACATACACATATATAAATTGAAAACATATAAATCAGTAGTAGCTTAATTGTATTAATTAACTGAGTACTGTATCTTTTCACCAGTTGAGGAACAAATGGAGTTTTAACTTAAGAGTAGTTTTGAATGTAACCATTTTAATGTTCTTTCTGATCACATCTATAGTCATGTAGACTTATTTCCATTTCTATTTGGCAGATATATACAAAATTTTTGTCATTTAGAGATGTTGTACTTAACTGTATGAAAAAAACTAAAGCTAATTTTCTCCAAAAATGATATATATACCATGCTTTCTTTCCAACCCTATATAGCTTTCTGTTGTTCTACACTCTTGTTAAAACTTAGTATTTGGCAGTGTTTAATATTTTAAAACATTGTGAGGCTGTGTATAGTGCTGATATGCAAACATGTGTATTAAGCACAGATGCACATGGAGCCTAGTGACCAAGTTGTGTGTCTTGTTCCATGCTTTACACCTTAACATTTGAGATAAGGTTTCTCACTGAGCCTTGAGCTCGGGTGATATTAAGTCTAACTGGGCACTGAGCTCCAGGGTCTTCTTTGTACTTTTGAGCTAGGATTACAGCCACTTGCAACTACACCTTTTCCTTATTTTTATATAGGTGTTGAAGTATTGGGTTCTCACGCTTACACAGCAGGCACCTTACTGAGCAAACCATCTTTCCCAGCCTAGTGTTTATACATTTAGCTACTTCATGAATACACATTTTTCATTTTCATCTCCCCAATAACAATATGATTAAATACTTTTTCCCATTTGCTTATTTTAAGCCATTTTATTTCTTATTGTGATTATAATTTCACATATTTTAAATTGTGTTTTCTTTGTATATGAGTTGCTTATGTAATTTGGATGAATTATCATTGTAGGAATATTTTACAAACATTTCCTTTGAATATATAGCTTACAAATTTATTTTCTTTTATTTTACATTATTTTCTAAAAGAAAAACGATATTTGATGACATGTATACCCATTTTTACCTCGTGTTTTTATTTTGAGCCCTCAGTCTAAATGATACTCTTTGGTTTTTACAATTCATTCTAAATGAATATTCTTGCCACACCACCACAAGCATTTCTCTGAATGTCTTCATCTGCTTTATGTTCTAGATTTTATCAGTTTGGCTCTACTTCAAATTAATTTTTATGTATGGTGTTGGCAAAAAATAAGGTTAATAGGAATCAAAAATTACTGTATTTTCTATCATGATTAAAAACATTTCCTTTCGTCTTAACAAACTCATTTGACACAATATGTATGTTATTTTTATAGAATCTATTCATGCTTTTAGGAGACCGAATGCTTAAGATCATGTGTCATTATGATCACATTCTCATGTCTAAGTGGTGAACTGTAATATCTCCTATTTCACGCCTTTTATTAGGCTCCAGGCCCATTACACCGAGGGCCCCATCCTAATGGCCTTCTCAAATCCTAACTATATCTTCAAATACCTTATTCAAAATTCTATTATATGAAGAGTTCGCAGTGCTTAAATGTGTCTTGGAGTGACCTCAACCATTCAGTGTGTAAAGCCAAATTAATTTTTTCCAAGTAATTTAAGATTTTGGCTATGTCACTTTTGTCATTTTCTGATTGTATTTGTTCATTCAAATTGAGGGTTTATTGATTTTTTTTTACTACAATGATTATATTTAGATTTGATTATATATTTTATAAGTATTACATTGTGTTTAATCTTGTATAAATCTCTTCAGCAGACAAAATTTAAGTTAAAATGCATATATTGTATAATTTTTTAATTCAACAGAAATATTAAATGTGGAAAATGTACAAAAAGGAATACCACAACTTTATAAGTAGTATTACTGTCCAGAAGAGAAAATGCATCTGAAAGTGAATTTAAAATAGTTGTCAATAAAATATAATTACAAATTTAAAATTTCTCAGGAATAGTTAGGTAGTGATCTTATCAATAGGAATGTATGCTTTTAATGAAACACAATCACTATTTATCATTTTGACTTTTCTTTTTATTTACCATTTATTTTTTTGTGGTTTCTTCTGTGCCTGTTCCTCCATATAGCCTATCAATTGCATTCTTTATTTCTGAAACTTCACTTTTCAGTCCCACAGTTTCTATTTGAATCCTTTAGTATTATATAGAATATTTAGTTCCATGACCAAATTCCCATGTTTCATTTTGCCACAATAAATGCAGTATTGTTAGTTACTGTAATGTTTCTGTGAACAACTTTATCAGCTCATGGCCTTGTCTGTCATGTTGCCTTGTTTATCACATGCCAGGTTGCTACAGAACCCAGGTTTTCAACTATCATTTTTTAAACAAACAAACAAAAACAACTACCCCCCAAACAAACAAACAAACAAACAACCCATATATTTCCAGAGTCTCAGACCTAGTTTTCTGTCATGTTCTTAACACAGCAGATCTTGAACCCCCCCCACTGTAGTTGTTCAAGCTCATGGGATTCCTAATACCCCTGTTCTGTGTGCCAGGTGTTCTTACATAGATGATGAATTGAGAACATTCTAGCCCCCATCATTATTTATGGCTTGCTAACTTCCTGATATATTTCAGGAAAAATAATCATTCATCATTTTGTTTTCTTTTCTTTCTTTCTAATTTTCAACATAAAATTTCTCAAATTCTCTAATGTGTTCCTGTCAGCAAATATTCACACAGAGAAGAGAGCTATAAGTTTCTTCATGACAAAAATCAATCCTGAAGAGTGCATGGAGAAGCAACTTATAGGGAGTTGAAGCTGTACTTTCAAAAAACCACTGTGTATGCTTATGATGTGTAGTTTATGATTATGTGTTTTTTGATATTCTTCCATATGGACTGTGAGTTCTTCAAAAGAAAAACTAGAATCTTAAATTCCTGACTAATCTTTAGCACCCATCAGAAGGATCTCAATATATACAGCATGAGCAACATATACAACATCTCACCAATGTTTTTGCATTGTATATTGCACAAAAACAAAGAAAACTTATAAAGGCTAAGAACATGTCAAAGTAGACTTGGAGAAGCCTACAAGACCCCACTTAACTCTGCATAAAAAACTGTACCAAATATGAGATGCTAAAGAGGGAGAAATTGTCTTTACCAGGAATAAACAAACAAATAAACAAAAAACCCATCAGTTGGTCATTCATACCAGTCAGCCCTGAAAACATAAGAAACATTATGCAGACTGAGCAAATTATATATGATTAGGTGTGTGTGTGTGTGTGTGTGTGTGTGTGTGTGTATGTCACAACAACTTAGCTGATTCAGAATATCTATTAACAGATAAATAAATTAATAAGATGTGATGTAATATTCAATAAAATACTATTTGGCAATAAAAATAAATTTAATAAAAGTCTACCAATGAACTTTGCTTCACATAACTATGCTTACAGAAAGCTCTAATACCTATAACTTAATGCTCTAATACTTATTACACAGTGTAATAAATAACATCAAGTATCTTTAAAAAAAAATCAAGTTCCTTAAAACTGTTAAGAAAATGGAAGAGTTTGAATTTGGATTAACTGTAGCGGATTTGGAGAGTTTTGTCCACACATCCTGGGTTCATTAGAGATTTCGTACTATCCTGGCAAGACTCTGATATCATTGCTTGAGCCCTGTCATTTAAATCCTTGTGGATTTGCTAGGGTGATTTGTGTAAGGCATAGGCTTTGTGTGAGGAATAGGTTTTGTCCTGGAAGGAAGACAGTCAACACATTTCACATTATTTGTTGGTAAAGTCATCAAATAAGGATGATCATTAATGTCATGAGTATAACAGCAGAGTATACACCAATACGAACAATAATAAATCAGGGAAGTTGAAGAAAAACATCAAACAAATAAACCAAAAAAAGCATTTTGCTGTGTCCTTGGTTAGAAAGAAAGGAAGGAAAGAAGGAAGGAGAGGAGAGGAGAAGAGAGGAGAGGAGAGGAGAGGAGAAGAGAATGGAAAAGAAAAGAAAAGAAAAGAAAAGAAAAGAAAAGAAAAGAAAAGAAAAGAAATAAAAAGAAATGCTCTTAAAAAATTACTGGGAATGTTCCCTAGAAGGTTTTTTACTGAAGAGCAAATTCAGCAAAATATAAATCAAAAGAGATCACTTTAATATGGTGCATGAAGAGTACAAAATAGGAACCCAGAGAAGTCAACAGTGGAAGAATAGTATTTCCTTCCTCTATGGTAGACCTTTGTAATGGAATTGCTCTGCCCATCCTTAAAATCCTTTGTTATCACATCATTGTCAATGGAAAGATGTAACTGACTACTTGCTGATGTTGAGACACTGCAGTAGAGTAATGGCTAAGTTCCTAGACAATGTGACACTTGGAATGAGAAGTGTGTCCCATGGTCTCAAGTATTTAAATACCTGTTTCCCAGTGAAACTTTTATGTGCTAAAGACTTGCTGAAGGAAGTGTCATTGGAGCTGGATTTTGAGTGTCTACAGCCTACATTCTCAGTGTGCTCTTTCCATTTCATGCCAATGAATGGACATGTGATCGCTAAAATTCCTGTTTCTGTTGCCTGCTTCTGTGCCCCATCTACTATTATGGACTCCTTGTGTGAAACCACAAGACAAAATAAATATATGTCCTTTGACGAGTTCCTGTTTATCATGGGATTTTATCATAGCAACCTGAAAGTAACTAAGAGAGACTAGGAATGCACCATAGTTTCTATAAATGTAATGCACAATAGACTCCATGCCATAAAATAGGTATATGATAGGATAGGAAACAAGCTGTAATTATAGTAGTATGTGCAATTAGCTTGATTACCTAAGCAATAATATTTAATAATAATATATATGCTTATAATAATAATAATAAAATAGTAGTAGTAGTAGTAGTAGCAGTAGATCTGTGTTTTAACTGTTGATATTTTCATGTATTGAAAAAGTATGCCTTGAGAATGTCTTTTTAACTTTTTAATCTATGGTAATAATTTCAAAGTCTGATGCAGGCTTTCCTTTAAAGGGCAATTAAATGCTAATATGCTAAAACATTCTGTGAATCTTTGCAGTATATATGATATATTTTATAAAACATATTTTTGTAAAATGCGCTTTTCTTCTGATTTTTATTTCTTCTTTTCTTTTTCATTTTTCTTTCTCTTCTTAGCTTCTCTCCTCCTCCTCCTCCTCCCCTCCTCCCCTCCTCCTCCTTCTCTCCTGCTCCTCCTCCTCTTCTCCTCCTATACCTCTTTCTCCTCTTCCACCTCCACTTTTTCCTCCTCTTTCTTCTCCTTCTCCTTATTCTCTTATATATAGTACTGGAGATCAACAGCAAGGCTTTGGGCATTAGAATAAAATGCTCTACTAGTGAGATATATCTTCAACTAAGTGTATATAATGGACTGTGATTCCATTCATGCCTCCTTGCCCCACCCCCTTCTTCCTGCTAGTTTCCCATGTTTCTCCAACTAGTCCTCATTTAGCTTTCATGCCCTCTTTCTTTACTCACAAAACTTAAATGTCCTCTATCTTCTGAATAAGGCACATTTTGTTTACTATCATGATGTCCAGTTCGATCCATTTTCCTGCAAATGACATAATTCTGTTAATGTGGCTAAACACACACATACACACAAACACTCTATAATTTCTGTAGTCATAATTTTTCAGTAGATGTCTGGTGGTTGAATTTGTGCTTTACTGCTATAAATAATGTCCCAATAAGTGTAGAGAGGCAGGTATCACTATTATATGGTGACTTTGTTTCCTTCGGACATGCCCAAAAGTGGTTCATCTGGCTCCTGTGGTGGCTCTTTTTTAGTGTGACTTTGTTTTAACTTCGGTGCTGTTTTGCACTGGTGCCTAGACTAATTCACATCCATCAACACTGTCCATGGGTTCATTTCTCCCAGCCTCTTGAGAGAGTGCAGCTTTCTTTGAACTACTTATTCTAACTGTGGTAATGGAAACTCAGTGTAGTGATTGGTTTCAATTTGCTGTACTATTGGTAATTATGAAATATAGTCAATTTTAGCTTAGGTTGCTCTCAAATTCCCTATGTAGCCAATGAATAATCCTGAACTCTGCTTTTACTACCTCTGCATTCCAAGTATCTGAATTACAGATAAGCAAAACCATGCATATCACTCAACTTAGTTTGATTTGCATTTCCTGTATTGCTAAGAGTGTTGAACATCATCTTTGTTTTTGTTTTTGTTGTTTTTGTGGTGGTGGTGGTGGTGGTGGTGGTGGTGGTTTGTGTTTTTCTGCACTTTAAAAAAAATAATCTGCTAATTTTCATTGCTTCTTTATTAATTGTGTTATCTATTTGTTTATTTTTGATTTTTAAAATAATTTTTATTTACTGAAAACAGTGTGGTGAATTTTTTATGTAATATAATCTAATTACAGTTTCCCTTCCCATAATTCCTCCTAAATCTTCCTCCACCTCCCATTCAAATTTATACCTTTCAGTCTTCCATTACAAAACAGGTATTTGCTGGAATCCCAAAGCCATAGTGGTCAGGGAAGCAGACAGGCTAATTGCACGTCTCCCTAGTTCAGTATTAGATCATCTGCTGCCTCCCCTTTCCTTTTCTCTTCCCCCATTTTCAGCATATCATTCCTTTGTCTCAGCCCACAACTCCAGCAGGCATTCTCTGATAATTCAGAGAAGCAAGGAGGCAAGCAAAGCAGCTGGGCAAGCTTCAGATCATCACTCTCCCTCCTCTCCAAATCCAATCCCCTCATCTCATCTCCAGCCCTGCAGCATACTAACTGTTGTGGCCTCTTGTTTCTCTTAGCCACCATTCCCAGGGACTAAGTAGATACTAAGTAGATACACCCTGCTTTCTTCCATCCTGTGGGCCTCTCAATCCCAGCTGCCACTTTTTTTCTAGCCTACTCTTACTTAGAAAGATATCCCATGCTCATAGTAAAAACTGACATCTACCAAAAAGAATCTACAGATTCAATTCAATCTCCACCAAAATTCCAACAAAATTCTTCACAGATCTTGAAAGGACAAATTTCATCTTTATGTGGAAAGACAAAAAAAAAAAAAAAAAATGCAGGGGAGTTAAAACAACCTTGTTAAAAAAAAAAAAGAACTGCTCATGCTGTTCATGGGATCAGCATTCCAGATTACAAGATATATTACAAAGCTATATTAATAAAAATAGCATGATATTGGCACAAAACCAACACATCAATCAAAAGAATTAAGTCAAAGACCCAGACATAAATCCTCATATCCACAGAGAACTGATTTTTTTAATAAAGAAGCAAGAAGTACAGACTGGAAACAGCGATAGCATTGTCAACAAATGGTGTTAAGTCAAACTGGATGGTTTCCTTAAGAAAAATCTAAATATCTCCCATATTTAAGCACCCTTCACAAAACTCAACTGAAAATGTATCAAAGATTTCAACATGAAATCAGGTACACTGGACAGAAGAGAAAGTGGACAATATCCTTGAACTTAGCACAAAAAAAGGGACCTTCTGAACAAAACACCATTAGTACAGATACTAAGATCCACAATTAATACACAGGACCTCATGAAACTGAAAAGCTTCTGTATAGCAAAGAACATTGTCATTCACACAAAATGGCGACAAAATGGGAAATGAGTTTTACCAGTCTACATCTGAAAGAGGGCTAATATCCTAACTATGAGAGAAGCTCATAAAACTGAATATTAAGGAAACAAATAACAAAATTAAACAAATGAGGTACAGATCTGAACAGAGAATTCTTAAAAGAGGAAACTCAAATGGCTGAAAAAAACTTGAGAAAATGTTCAATATCCTTAGCCATCAGGGAAATGCAAACAAAACTACTTCGAAGTAGCTTATACTCATTATGGCTATGATCAATAGAACAAATGTCAGCTCATGCTGGTAAGGATGTGAAGTAAAGAGGACTCTCAACCATTGATGGTAGGAGTTCAAATTGTGTAACCTTTGTGAAAATTGGTGTGGTAGTTCCTCTGGAAGATGAGAATAAATCTACTTCAAGTTCCAGCTGTGCCACTGTTGTGCATATGCATAAATGATGCTTCATCAGAACACAGAGATACTTGCTCAACCATGTTCATCCATACTTATAATAACCACAAATTGTAAACAACCTAAATGTCCTTCAATAAATGAATAAATAAAAAATGTGGAGCATTTACACTCTGGAATAGTGCTCAATTGTTAAAAAAAAAGAACAGAAAAATGAAATGTACAAGTAAATAGATGAAACAAGGAAAAAAAATCATTGTGAGTGAAGTAAACCAGTCCATGAAAGAAAAATAGGGTGTGTTTCTGCTTTTATTTGGATATTATCTGTTAAGTCAAAGATAATCAAGTTATAATCCATAGAGCCACAGAGGTTAGGTAAGGAACTAGGGTTGGGAAAGACAGATATCTCTAGCATAGAAAAATAGAATTTAAATATTTTCTAAAGAAAGAAAGAAAGAAAGAGAAAAAAACATAAATACCAAAATACCAACCCAGATGCAAAACCTTTGATGTACAATGGTATCCTGCCTGAAAGATAAGCTAGTACAACAACAGTGCAAATTGTGGGAGGAGCCAACCAGTGTCTGATTCAACTTAAGGTTCATTCCACATAAAAGATCCCATAGCTGATACTACTTAGGTCACCAAGAATCTGAGACTAGATACCCTAGGGACCCACGGAAAAACCAAATATTAGTGTCCTACTAAAGGAATATAGCAATAAAATGACTACTACAATCATAGACCAGTGCCTTGTTCAGCCACAGTCAGAGAAGTTTTCCCCTGTAGCAGATGAGAATAAATACACAGATGCACAGCTAGATGTTATGCAGAGAGTGTAAGACCTATCCAGTATACTCATTCCTAAATAGCACATATCCAAAGAATCTCTATCCTTATGGTTCATAGCACCCTGAAGAAGAGTTGGAAGGAGACAGGGGAAATTTTCATAAACAGAATACCAATGGTTTATGCTCTAAGACCAAGAATTGACAAATGGGACCTCATAAAATTGAAAAGCTTCTATAAGGCAAAGTACACTGTCAATAGGACAAAATGGCAACTAACAGATTGGGAAAAGATCTTTACCAATGATATATCTGATAGAGGGCTAATATCTAATATATACAAAGAACTCAAGAAATTAGACTCCAGAGAACCAAATAACCTTATTAAAAAATGGGGAACAGAGCTAAACAGAGAATTCTCAATTGTGAAAACTTGAATGGCAGTGAAGCACCTAAAGAAGTGTTCAGCATCCTTAGTCATCAGGGAAATGCAAATCAAAACGACAGGGAGATTCTACCTCACACCAGTCAGAATGGCTAAGTTCAAAACTCAGGTGACAGCAGATGTGGGTGAAGATGTGGAGAAAGAGGAACACTTCTCCATTGCTGGTGGGATTGCAAGCTAGTACAACCACTCTGGAAATCAGTCTGGCAGTTCCTCAGAAAATTGGATATAGTAATTAATACCTGAGGACCCAGCTATACCACTCCTGGGCATATACCCAGAAGATGCTCCAACATCTAATATGTTCATAGAAGCCATATTTATAATAGCCAGAAGCTGGAAAGAACCCAGATGTCCTTCAACAGTGCAATGGATACAGAAAATGTGGTACATTTACACAATGGAGTACTATTCAGTTATTAAAAACAATGACTTCATGACATTCTTAGGCAAATGGATGGAACTTGAAAGTATCATCCTGAGTGAGGTAACCCAGTCACAAAGAACACACATGGTATGCACTCACTGATAAGTGGATATTAGCCTAAAAGCTCAGAATACCCAAGATTCAATTCACAGACCATATAAAGCTCCAGAAGAAGGAAGACCAAAGTGTGGATGCTTCAGTGCTTCTTAGAAGGGGGAACAAAATGCTCACAGGAGGAGATATTGTGACAAAGTGTGGAGTAGAGACTGAAGGAAAGGTCACCCAGAGACTGACCCATTTGGGGATCCATCCCATATACAGTCATCAAATCCTAAAGCTATTGTGGATGCCAGGAAGTGCTTGCTGACAGGAGCCAGATAAGGCTGTCTCCTAAGATGCTCTGCCAGAGCCTGCCAGAGCCTGGAAAATACAGAGGTGGATGCTCACAGCCAACCATTGGACTGAGTATGGGGTCCTTGATGGAGGAGTTGGAGAGGGGACTGAAGGAGCTGAGGGGGTTTGCAGCTCCATGTGGGGAGTAACAGTGTCAATGGGCCAGAACTCCAGAGCTCTCAGGGACTGGACCACCAACCAAAGAGTACACATAGAGTGACCCATGGCTCTGGCCAAGTATGTGGCAGAGGATGGCCTTGTTGGACATCAGTGGGAGGAGAGAAACTAGGCTCTGTGGGGGATCAATGCTCCAGTGTAGGAAAATGCCAGGGCAGGAAGGCAGGAGTTGGTGGGGGGCACCCTCATAGAGGCAGGGGAAGAGGGGATAGGGGTTTGGGGAGGGGATACCTGGAAAGGAGATAACATTTGAAATGTAAATAAATAAAATATGCAATAACATGGGGGAAGAATGTAAGAGCCAGAAAGCTTGGGGACCCCAAGGAGAGAAAGCCTTCTAAATACAACAGGACCAAAGTACATAATAGCTCACAGACACTGAGCCAGCACACCCAGCATCTGCAGGGCTCTGCACCAGATGGGGTCTTAGATCTTAAAGGAAAATTGGACAAACATATCCATCTCTAAGCTAGAAGCTATCTCCAATTGATAACTGCTTTCAAGTGAAAATTTAGTTTTCTCCAAGGAAATCTCAGAGAAAAGCAGCTACTTCTATGGGTAGGCTACATGTTTTATTCTATTTTATTATTATAGCTTAGAAGCCTGTGTCTTTTCTTATTTTTTTTTAAATTGGATATTATATTTTTTTACAATTCAAATGTTATCCCCATTTCCAGTTTCCCCTCCCCCTGCTTCTATGAGGGTGCTTCCCCACCCACCCACCCACTCCCTCCTCACTGCCCTAGCATTCCCCAAAAGCTGGTGCATCAAGCCTTAACAGGACCAAGGGCCTCCCCTCTGACTGATGCCAGACAAGGCCATCCTCTGCTACATATGTGGCTAGAGCCATTGGTCCCTCCATGTGTACTCTTTGGTTTGTGGTTTAGTCCCTGGGAGCTCTGGGGTGTCTGATTGGTTGATATTGTTGTCCTTCCTACTGGGTTGCAAACCCCTTCAGCTTCATTTTCTAACTAGAGACAGGAAGGCAGTGGATCCAGCTAGGAGCAGAGATTGGGAAAACAGGGAGGAGTAGAGAGTGGGGAAAATATAATCAGGATATTTATGTGAGAAAAAACAAACAACTACTATTAATAAAAGAAGAAAAAAGTTAAATACCACACACACACACACACACACACACACACAGAGATAGAGAGAGAGGGAGAGAGAGAGAGAGAATCAGAGACAGAGACAGAGACAGAGACTGAGAAAGACAGAAGGAGACAGAGAGAGAATACAAATAATCATCTAAAGAATAATAATATAGGACAAAACAGAAGAAAAATATAAAAAAGACACAAAATATATATGCAAACAGAGATATACATGTTTGCACACACTTAAATCCCATAAAAATCATAATTCAGAAAGCCATAATATATACACAAACAATTTATAAGAAAAACAAAAATTCCCAGGACAAACAAAAAACAAAGAACTTCCAAGGATGCCATTGACTTCATTTTGTGTTGGTCATCTACTTCTAGGCATGGAACCTGTCCTTAAGAGTGGTTTCTATCCCCAGTAAGACTGTTGAAGAGAAATAATTTCCATTTGTGAATGGTTATAAACTGGAGTTGGATTTTGGGCCAGGGATGGGATCTAACATCCACTTCTTCGGTGTTGGGACACCATCTTGCACAAACTTCTGTAGCCCTTGTGAATGTTGCCTCAGTCTCTGTGAGTTCCTACACGCATTGGTCTTGCTGGGTTTACAAGCCATTGTTTCCTCGATGTCTTCATATCCTCTTCCTCTTCCTATCTTGCTACCTCTTTTTCAACAGCGGTTCCTGAGCCATGAAAGAAGAGATTTAACTTTTTGAGATAATTAAAGAATTTGAATAGTAAACTCTTGTCAGCTCAATAGCCAGCAAAATTTGTTCATACCTCAAATTCTGCCACTTCTCTCTGGTAGGTATTTCCTTTACTATATAGATTTAAATTGAATGTTGCTCCTTTATGCATTTTGTGTCCTGAGATATATGTCTGTTTCAAAGTTATTGCTTATGACTATATTTTGAAGTATTTTACTTACATTTTTTATCTTATAGATTCACAATTTCAGCTCATAGATTTAGATATATTATTTTTTAATTGTTTTTTTACAGTGTGAGGTAAGGATTTAGTCACTCTTTCTTATGGAAATCCAGTTTTGTGTGATGCATTAAAGAGAGTGTCTTTAATATATATATTAAACATTTTGGGGACACATTGATTGGACATCAGGTGTGTATTGCAGGGTGAATTTAACTTTGTGTTCTTTGTTCTAGGGCCATATTGACTGTTGTTTCTATCACTGACCAGCATCACACTGTCAGTCATTTCCTACTGTGATTCCTGCAAACCCTTCTCCTGGACCATCGATCCTTTCCTGTCCCCATATCTACCTACAACTACAATTTCTTTTATTTATTTATTTATTTATTTATTTATCATTATTAAAAATTCCATTCGTTTAAATATCAAATGATATCCCACCTCTCGGTTACTCCTCCACAAGCCCTGCCTCCCACAACCTCCCTTGCCTCCCTCCCCTCTGTCTCTATGAGGGTGTTTCCCCACCTACCCACCATATCCTGCCTCTTCCCTCCAGCATCCCCCTACTCTGGGGCATCAAACCTCCACAGGACTAAGAGCTTCCCCTCCCACTGATATAAACAAAGCCATTCTCTGCTACTTATGTCTCCGGTGCCGTGGATCGCTCCCTGTGCACTCCTTGTTGGTGGTTTAGTCCGGGGGGCATTGGGTGGTCCAGTCATCTGATGTTGTTCTTCCTATGGGGTTAGGAAGAACATCTGATGTTGTTCTTCCTATGGGGTTGCAATCCTCCTCAGCTCCTCCAGTCCTTCTGCCAGCTCCCCCACCAGTGTCCCTGAACTCAGACTGATGGTTGGCTCCAAGCATCCACATCTGCATTGGTCAGTTGCTGACTGAACCTCCCAAGGCTCAGTCACACCAGGTTCCTGTCAGCAAGTGCTTCTTGGCAACAGCAACAGTGTCCGGTTTGGTGTCTGCAGACAGGATGGATCTCCCGGTGAGGCCATCCTCGGATGGTCCATTCTTCAGTATCTGCTCTATTTTTTGTCCCTGTTCTTCCTTTGGACAGAAACATTTCTGGGTTAAAGACTTTGAGATATGTTTATGGCCCCATCACATGAACCGGGGCCATGCCTATGTACTGGAGCTGGTCTCCACAGTTTTTATTTTCCCTTCTCTGCTAAAATCATCCCTGTTGGGTCCTGGGAGCTTATCATTTCCCTGGTGTCTGGGACCCTCAACTGAGTATCCCCAGTTCCTCATCCTCCCCTGATACATATTTTTATTCAATTTCCTGACCCTCTGTACCTCTCTCCTGTCCCCTCCAGTACCTGATACTTCCCCCTATTTTCTCCCCCTCATCTCTTCCTCCCTGATACCTCCTCCCTCCACCTCCAGCGATCATCCTCTTCAACCGGTCAGTGCAGGACTGAAACATCCACATCCTGGTGTTCCTTTCTCCTAACCTCCATATGGTCTGTGGGTTGTATCTTGGGCATTATGAGTTTGGGGCTAATATCCACTTATCAGTGAGTACATACCATGTGTATTCTTTTGTGTCTGGGTTACCTCACTCAGGTTGATATTTTCTGGTTCATTCCATTTGCCTGCTAATTGTACTCCAGTTGTGTAAATGTACCACAATTTCTGTATCCATTCTTCTATTGAGGGATATCTGGGTTGTTTCTAGCTTCTGGCTATTATAAATAAGGCTGCTATAAACACGGTGGAGCATGTGTCCCTGTATATTGGAGCATCTTTTGGGAATATGCCCAGTATTGGTATAGCTTGGTCTTCAGGTAGAATTAGTTCAATTTTCCGAGGAACTGCCAGACTGATTTCCAGAGTAGTTGTACCAGCTTCCAATCTCACCAGCAGTGGAGGAGTGTTCCTCTTTCTCCACGTTCTCACCAGCATCTGCTGTCACCTGAGTTTTTGATCTTAGCATTCTGACTAGTGTGAGGTAGAATCTCAGAGTTATTTAGATTTGCATTTCTCTGATGACTAAGGATGTTTAACATTTCTTTAAGCGGTTCTCAGACACGAGAGATTCCTCAGTTGAGAATTCTCTGGTTAGCAACTGCCGTTTCGTCCCTCTCTTGTGTGCTATATTTTAAATACACACTTTCTGTTTTCTCAAACAACCCCCAATCTTTTTTTTTTTTTTTCTTGGTAGAAGCTCCTTGCTGACAAATGGTGGTATTCCAGTATCTTTGTCAAGCTAGACTCCTAGTTAATCTGTTTTATCCTCATATATCCTCAGGAAATGTACTGAATATATCTATGCAAGCAAAATTAGCCCTCCTTGACTATCCCTTTATGAGTCTTTATCATATTGTCTACTTCTAAATTCTCTTTACAGTTTTTACTATTAAACTGAAACAGATAGATTTGAAATGATACTGTCTTCCCACACATGGTCTTTGTAATAATCAGTAGCTTCTTGGGACTTGGGAACCTCACCTTTCCAGTCAACTCTTTGTCTACAACATTTCCAGAAATTCTTGTCACAAAATGAAAGCTCAGTAATTAATATCTTGATAATAAGCTTTAAGTATTTGATGGAATAAATAAATGAATGTATAAATAGTAATAATATAATGAATTAGCTTAATTTACAACATAGGATATACTAACAATCTTTCCCTTGAGTCTCTTTTTATAAATGTGTGACACAATTTGTCACTCTAAAGCTATTGATTACAGCATAATGATGTGAGGTGTATGACATTCTCCCTGGTATTATCATCTACAATGTCAATTGGATCTTGTACCACTTATAAAAACCCAATGAATTGAAGTAACAATGATACAGAATAAGCAATGTAAAAAAAAAAAAAATTAGTTCTCTTATGCCTTACATGCTACATTTTCTCTTGCTTCATTCTCCTTCCAGTGATATTTCTCTTGAATTTATGCCCACAATGTCATGCTCTATTTGTTTTTACATTTCTCACCAAATTATGACTAACATCCTTTTTCTTCTTTTCAGCAATATGTCAAACAGCAAAATTTGAATTACTTTTCCCTTTGTGGCTGGATGTTCTGCATCATGTAAGGAGGCTTAAAAGAATCATACAATCTAAAGAGTTCTCACATAATTAGAGAAATGCTATTTTTTTTACTCAAAATTAAATAAAGACAATTCTATCCTTCTTTGCTTTCCCACATATCATGTACACTGATGCACAACACAACTGTATTTCCAAATTTGTAACACTTCAGGTCTCTGGGTTTGATTAATAGTAATTGTCAGCCCATTAAAATGGATTATGATGATTCCCAAGGAATTGGTTGTTAACATAATTAACAGCTGGCTTTGCTTTCAAGGCATTAATCAAAAGAGCAAGTTGCAGGAAATGACCAGGTTCTCACAAATGTTGCTAATTAGCAAAGGCCTTGAAGTTGGCTGATAGTGACTGCTGGTACTGTTATCTGCATGACTGTATCACAACTAAAACTCCCACAATATGATGTGTTTTCTCAAATGCTATTAAACCAAGAGGGCTTTGAATACATGTATTCAAATATATGTTAAAAGAAACACACTCTACCTTTTGACTGTATGCATTTGGATATAATAGAGTATAGAAGATCTGCAAAAATGATGACATTACATAAATCTTAATATCTTTCATTCATAAATGATGATAGATTTCATACTTATTAATTTCCCCCTAATTACTTTAAAATACCTGTCCTAAAATACTTTGAGAAGTGTTATAAACTTTACAGTTGCCTTCTTATCGCATGGCATATTGTTCCTATGTATAATGAACCTAGTCCATGAAAGAAACTGAAGACAGAAATACTAATAAAAACCTTTCCTGAAGATTCTTCCTGCTTCCATCAGGAAAACCACACCATTTCTCACATTTTTCTGAATTTCCATTCAGTATCTTTACAGACCTATTTTGTTTATATTTTAAATTTGATTTTGTGTCCTAATTTCTCACCTTGTTTTGCCACAGGAAATTTCCCTAACATTATATTATATAAAAATCTTATTGAAATAGAACATACTTTTTAAAGTGACATTTTATACTTTTGTTTTTAACAATTTCCATAAAATTAGAGTCATAAATTTTATGTTTAAATATAATTGTGTAGTAGCTTTGAGAGAATGACCTGTTGAAGTAATACAGTGCTTTCCAGTCAAAAACAGAATTCAGGCACTGTGAGGTAGGTCGCAGAGTAGACCACTCAGACACAGATTAAAGCCAATAGAAAGTCTTTATTGGACAGGCAGTGACTAACCTGGATGATTGAGACCTACAGATGCAACCTGAGACTTTCTCAAGGTGGGCTTTGGAGCATAAGAATCACATCCTAGGTCGACGCACCTGAAATATCAAGAACAATATCCAGAATCAGAACTACAGAAGCCAAAAAAGCAAGGTTAAGACATTTAGGGACTTTGCCAGAACTATGGACTTTGATGGATCATGTCTTTTACTTATTTTGGCAGGTGATGCTATCCATGTGCTGCCTCTCAAGGCCTGAACTATGCTTTCGTCATGGTCTCAGTTGTGCTATGGTCCCAGAGCCTACTAAGATCTAGGGGCTTATTATACAAGATTAGTTAATATATGATCCAAGTAGAACTGTCAAATCACCACTAGTAATACCAAGCACTCAGTTAAAAGTATATTTCCAAATAAACTACAATTTTAAATGTAAATATTCACCTTGTAATATTTAACAAATAGAGCTGATCTGTAGGACATAGCTATAGTTAACATGTTTACTTCAAATGTAAGTTAATTAGAGCAGGGTGTACTTTATCTGACAGCTTCCCACAAAGATGGTTACATATTTAGTTGTATGGAGATTACAACCTGCCTAGCTTACCCCCATCTTCACTGGCCAAACATAAGAGGTTCTATAATAAGGAAAGATGATGCTAGAGAATGAGAGTCAGTTTGCAGACTTACTGGTACTAATATAGACCAATTATACTGAACAGCTTGGGTAGGTTCATGCTGATCACAGCCAAGGCAGAACAGATAGCAATGGAGATAACCTTTTAATAGAATCTGAACCCAATATGCCAGCTTTGAAAATGGAAGGGAAAGGAGCCAATGAAACTGGGCATCTCCAGACAACGGAGAAGACAAAAAAAGGTGAAGTCCCCTCTATACCATTCCATAAAAATCATAAAAACCATAGCACTCTCTACAGTGTCATCCTGTCTTGCAAAGTCCTCATTGCTTTTTACCCACAAACGGTTGCAATGCATTTGCACACTTAGAAGGTTATTCTGTGGTCATTTTTGTCTGGTGGCTAAAGGAAACTTATTTCTAGAAAGCTATCAACATCACTCTTGATCCCCATAATGTGATAGTTTTATACAATACATTCTAAACTCCAAACTCATTTCTAGAAAATGCCATTTCTGAAAGCTTTCTGGAGTGAAGCACCTTCCTCTTTCTCCTTCTGGTCATTTATTTCTCCAATTGAGATACTCTTCCTGGCCTTCTCCCACTGTTGGAAAGCTAACATCGTTTAGTTCCTTAGTCATCACATGTGAAAGGCTTTAGGAGCAGAAAGGCAATCAGCATCTTACAGCATTAGTCATGGAATTAGCATCAGAAGATGCCACTGGGGAGTCACACTGCCGAGCAAATCAAAGACAGCTGAGATAACCAAAAGCTGTTTGCATGGAACTTTCTAAAGCTGAGCTGACATTCTGGCCCCAGTACCACTTTACAGAAGTTCAAAATGAAAATCCAGGTTTCAAATGCACCATATTTCTCAGTAGTTATTGTATTATACATGGTCAAACTAAAATGGTTTTTGTTTTACAATATAGCTGTGAATAGAAGAAAGGCCTCTCACTAAAGGCTGATCATCCTGAGTTCTGGAAATGACTCAGAGCTCACAAGTTTGTGATTAGGCAAGGAAGGTTTTACGGTCCTTTAATGATGTGCATGTTTTACAGAATATTCTCACTAAACACAGGTCAGAGATGCAGTAGAAGTAGTTAGGATGGAGTTCTCATACTCAAGAGGTTCAAGATATACAAGCTTAGAAAAAAAAAAAAAAAACTGTTGTAGAAAGCCGCCACTGTTTTTTAAAGGGGTTTATACACTGAGAAGCCCTATGGAAACCGTCACTACGGCCCAAAGCCTGCCCTGAGGATGGAATGTCTGGCCTGGAGTTACAAAGCTGAGCATAGATTTTTCAGACATACTTACAACCTGTAGCAGGAAGGGTTTTGTCCCATGAATGCACATTATCAAAGATACATATATCTGCAAGGACTGATTCATGTAATATGCTACTTAAATGCTACACACATCTGCATATGTGGAAAAGGGCTTAAAATGGATATTTCTACTTAAGCATCAGTAGGAAGTTCTTTATTTATTGTAGAAAACTGTAATTTTTCTTCATAACATTTTTGAAGGCTTCTCTTTGCTTAGTATTTTGAGCCAAAAAAATAAATAGGGTAATTTTCATCTATTACTTTATTCTGCAAACATATTTGCAAGTTGAATCATTTTGTGGATGCCAGAAGTGGACTGGGTGCACAGAGAACTTATGAAAATGTTTCCTGACTTAAGGAAACCAGGAGTAGAGTACAGTTTGGCAGAATATGTTTTGAACGTGGTGAGTTTGAGATCCTGTGGAAGTATAGAAAGTGTACACACACACACACACACACACACACACACACACACACAAATAGTTCAAGTCAATTTTGTATCGGGAAATGTTGCTTTGGGGATTATTATATATATCATATATATATATATATATGATATATATCATATATATATCAATTAGAGCCCCAAATGCTTGTCTAACGTAAGAAAGAAGAAAAAGCATAAAAGTTCCAGTGGAAACAGCACAGGGAAATCCAATGTAGATATAGATGTAAACTGGAACAATATCTTGGAAACACATGTGAATCAAAGCCAAGTGTGATGGCTTGCACAAAGATACAATGCATCAGATCACATTGCATGTGTTTAGCTTGCCTGAGCGTCTGAATTCAATCACCAGCATTTTGCTATTTGTGATACATAAAAGCAACGGGGCAACAAACAGATTTATGGTGCTCTGGCCATCAATAGCTAAGTGTTTTTCCATTTCCTATCAAATACTGGCTAATGAATAATAGTGACTTTGCTAAAATGTTTTCAAGGTTGAGAGAAAATAGTAGCTGTCGACTGAAATAGGAATAGTTTATAGAAATGCAAAGAAATAGAAAAACAAATTAACAACTGTATTTAGGAGTCAATGAACTAAAAAAGGAAAGAGGGGAAATAAGAGAAAGAAGCAGTCCTTATATAAAGAGATAATCTTGAGTAAGGATATTTTATTAACATTTTATGGGATAGTGTTGAACATTTCTACATAGGGCTTGGGGAGTTAGCAGGGTGGGTATATGTTCTGAATTCTTCTAGTATATATGTGGCATTAATTCACAGGAACTAATATTAATTATTAAACACAAAGAGCTCTTATTGAGAACAGGGCTGAAGCAGGGCCTCTAAGGATTGAATTAATTTCATTTTTCTGTCCATAGAAATGAAATTTCTTCCATTTTATAAGCATAGATACCTTAGTTCACACTGCCTCACTTCCCCAGCCATTGGCTGTCACTAGCATAGAGAAAGCATTAGTCACTAAGTCTACAGTAAGATTTGGAATCAGACAAGAATTTGGAACATAAACTACTTGGAATGACCCAGGCAATATTCAAGATGTTGGGAAAGTATCTTCAGGAGTTGGTTGATGATTCCAAGGATGGTATGACAGAGGCTTGCAAGTCAAATAACAGATAGTCACTGGGATAGAAAAATTAAGTGAACAAGTGTAAAAATGTAGTTAGTCAATAAAGGGATGTATCAAGAAAGCTGGAAGATATCCACGACCCTGCTGAAGGATCAGCCCTTGACAGGAAGCCGAGCTTCTCTCCCACTGTCACTTCAGACACATCCACTCTAACCCATAAGATTCTACATCCTGTAAGCAGATTTCTGTTCTGCTTTCTCTGTAAAGTGTAGCATTTTCAAGTTTAACCTACTTACCAGATTGTTGACTTGTTAATAGTTGAGTTTCTGTGTCACATAAACAAAGCTCCATTTTACCAGGGTCTTAGTACTTCTCTGTTTATGCAAATTTCATCATCTGGACCCTAGATAAAAACTAAAGGGTGTTTAATATCAACTTATTTTTTAAAGTTAAATATAAGATGAAAAAAGAAAGACAGGGAAATGAAGAAGAACATGAGGAGATAGTAGAACTTGAGAGAGAAAAAGAAAGGAAGAGCTGAGAAGAGGGAGAAGCATGACTCACAACTATTTTTCCACTGTAAATACAAAACATTTTTTTTCCCTTTTTAATGGTGAGTTAGCGCATTTCCAAGGGTGTATGTTATGAACTACTTTTAAATTTAAAATATGTCATTGTTTTTTTGTATTATTAATAGAATATATTGATGGTAAGCGAAACCCAAATTATTTTCAGAGTAGGCAGCATGTGGGACTATTTATGCTGTTTGTTGGCCTCGTTGAGAGCCCATGACTGCATCACAAGATGAAGAAGTCTGCAAATTTTACTGCAAAACTAAGATAAAAGAATATGTTCCAAAATTCAATTACAGGCACTGACATGAAATATCTAAGTTTTATTAGTGGGAAGATTCTCCAAAGTTAAACTTCAATTGGCATGAAGGAACCTTCAACACTTCTGGAATAAAAATGCTCCCCAAATACCTCCACAGTGAATCTGACTAAAACCTTATCTTCCTGAAAGCTTTGGCAACTGGATATCCTCTTGGCTCCAAGTTAGCACTAAGCTATATATTCAACACATATGGAGACAATACATTAGGTGAACTTGCAAAAGGACCTTTGACAGCTACTCTCCCCGAATATCTAAAAGGAAGAAAACTGCTCTACAAACCAAGAAAAACATGTCTGGTTTCATTTAAGTCTTTGTTGATAATGTAGGTCATGAACAGCCATTCACACGGAAGGTTTTCATTGTGAATAGTGTTCGGACTTATTATCTTAGGATCCTGTGTATATACATGTGTATCTCACATATATGTGCATAGAATGTTATCTTTTAGAAAAAATTGAAATATTGTTTTGACAGATAAATCAGTATACAGTCCTTCAGATAAAATCATATTCATATCTTGAAGTGCATATTTGGGAAGTAATCATTTTCCCTTTCAATAGTAGCCAGATGTTTGTGCAGTACAGTAGAGTCAAATAGATACAGGCAACTAGAATAGGGACATATAAAAATGAAAACTTTACTATATGTAGAATAGAATTAGGATGCAAATATTTTAGTCTAAACTATGAAAATCAACTTCGTTTTCTCAATAAACTCTAAAGAAAAATATGTCAGAATTTTATCCCTTGATTTGTTATGCCAGACATAATAGTAAGGAAATAAAAAGAGGGAACAGAAATATATGTTAGAGTTTGTATAGTTTAGGAGAAAGCTTTTTATGAAGTTGACACAATGAAACTACTAATGTATCATTTCAATTATTTTTGTATTTGAAAGAAATATACATAAAGAGATGTCTATCATTCATTATATTAGTTGGTTGATAAAAAGGATATAAATGTTTCTCAATTTCCAACTTTCATCCTCCCCTGTGAATATTCTATTTGAATTAATCACTCAAGCAGTTGATGGAGACTGGCGACATCCACTGTGATGGAAGAGTGGGTTTGAAGAATCTTTCCCTTTAGAAGATTTCACACATAATACTGGTAAAGCTAATGTTAACAAATGCATGTAAATGACTCCTAGCTGCTTTTATGACTTCAGCTTATTGAGCAGCACTATCCAGATGTGGGACAGTCAGCCTCATCATCATTTCTCAAGACTAACACTATTAATACATGGGGAAATTCCTCAATGGCTTTCTACTTTTGTGCTTAAAACACAAGCTAAGCAACTATGAATCTGACAGCTGTTTCTGGCTGTTATGTAACCACAAGTTAGAGTTCAGCGGTGATTTGACAACACAATGTTTAAATAAAGTAAGGGCAACCTATGTAAGTTGTCAAAATCTTTATTTGAGATAACATGAATATAATAACTTCTTAAATATCTTAAATATTTTTCTCATTTTGCATCTGCATGCTGACATATGGCTCATGCATATGAATGCATATATATGATCCATAAAATATAATTCCTATGCATTTAGCATAATGATTATATTATAAGCAATAACCTTTAGTTATTTATAACTAAAATTTAATAAAATGTAAATCATATTTCATTTAAAATTGCTATTAATTCAGTGAGATTTAGAGTTAGTTTTTGTTTTAATTGATTGTTCATAAGAGAAACATTTGAAAAGCATAGAAAATTCAGTCAGCTTTTTGAAGGCAAATTTTACTTTTAGAGACTGTATATTGTTATTGTCAATGTGTTAATACTATTACATTTAAAGAAAATTTTACAATTAATTGAATGCATTATAGTACATCATAATATAGTGTTGTGATTTTATTATATTAACATGATTATAATAAAATAACTAGAGAGTTTTACATATATCAAATATACATGAACTAGTATTATAATATATACATATATTTCCATTATTTTTACATTTTATTCTTCTACCAGCAAAACAGTCATCTGTAATTTGGCAGACATTTGTAATATTTCATTCATCTTGAGCATATTATTTTAGTTAAACATAGTCTATATCCTTGAGCATATCAAAGAGGACACATATTAATCCTTTCCACTCACTGAAGTAACACAAGTTTAAATATTTAGACTTTGGTTAGTGTGATTCCCACTATATACAACGCACACTGATACCTTTTGTACTCTATTCTCAACATTCATTTAGTTGTTAATTTAGCAAGAAAATACTATGTAAGCATATTATATTACATTGTAACACCAGTGGCATGTGATGGTGTGCCAATGGAGATGAGAGAGAATGCCAAAATTCCAGTGTACACAGAGGGCACTTCAAGGAGACCTAGGACAAACAATGTCCTAGAGAAAGCTATTGGAATGAATATTTGAAAGATCAGTTAACCTCCCAAAAGAGAAAGCATAAAGAAAATACTGTCTGTGCTCAGAAATCTTTGCTGAGCATTGGTTATAGTAAAATCTACCCCTTTCTAAATGCTCATAGATTCTTGTGTATGTCTTAACATCCACTCAGTTCCTTCAGTCACTGGTGCACTCCTTTTTCCCCCACAGATTTTGGTTCAATGGGAAAAGATCAGCAGACCATATAACAACTTTTTTTATTGCAAGCAAGAAAGATGATGATACTTGTTCACTACTGACTGTTTTTGCTATGTGCAGGCCTTTGTGTGCAGATGTTATTCACATTCTAACTTATTTTACTCTAGTGACTCAAAAATGAAGATGCTGTTGTTATTCCCTTTGACCTTTGACAGAGTTAAGACTCCAAGTTATAAAGTGAGGACCACTTATCAGATGCCATAAGTAACAAACTGTAGAATCAAGATGATTTAGAACTGTACAGTCTTGTTCTGAACAACAAAAACAGTGAAGATAAAAATTACAAAAATAATAGTAACCATATAATTATGCTTTTATAAGAATAAATGCATAATTATATCTGTATACTAATATGTTATTATATTTTATTAATATACCACTATATACATTAGGTTTAATCAATAATTATTTTAATACTTTCACATGGATGACCTCACTAACATTGGAGACAGGAAATCATTTATTCACAGTCACAAATTCAAGAGGTATTAAGTATATTCTGAAATGAAAACTCAGTATTTCAGCAATGATAGCTGATGCTTTGCCATGATAAACTGTCATGTGACAGAAAAGGATTTGTATGTATCATTCAGGGTGTTATTTTTACAGAGTTATAGAAGATTATTAAAATTAATTTAAAGTTCCTTTAATGTTTCAATAAGGAACAATAGGCATTTTCTAAAGTAAAAAATATGTGGGTTTTTTTTCCACTTACTTTATTGATTTCTCTTTTCAGTCTTTGGGTCAGTGTGTAGCTCAGGATGACAATTCTTAAGTACATGCCACCCACCATGGTTCTTCAGAGTGTTGGAATTACAGGCATGAGTCATCCATCATGTTTGGCCTTTTATTTTCAAATAAAAGATGATAAACTTTAAGACCAAATAAACCCAAATTTAATTTCTTCCATGGGTTCTCCTTTCCCAAGAACATTACAGAACTGCCTCAAATCAAGCTTGCTGACATATTTAATTAGGAGAAGAACAACTGTCATTTTATTCATTTTTTAAAATGAGAACCATAGTGTTTTGTATGTAAGGAGAATACTTCTTTCAGCTACTGCTGTTATAATCCATTAATCAGAGGAATCTCAGTGATTTAAATCTCTTTTTAAAATAAAATATAACAGGTCATAGTTTGCCAGAATCTTTCAGTTATCATATAGTTGTATAGTCGGTCTGCCTTTTGATTTAAACCATGCTCTTTCAGTTTTCATGAGCACAATTACAGATTGTTCTAAGTTCTGTTGAAAAGAAGAAACAACATTCTTTGGAGGAATTTATAGGCAAAGACTAAATCAATGAAGCTTGGTTTGTTTGGGGCTAAGACTTGGGAGATGTCCCAAGATTTCTTCAGAACCAGGACTTTGGTATGAAGAAATATGACTCTGGTAATTGTCCCCCTTCTATGAAATGTATAATACTCCATGTAACCAAATTTTTACTCTGTGTTTTGTCAAATTTGGATTGAGTTAAAATTAGTAATCCAAAATCATTTGAAGGCATCAAGACATGTACACAAAAAAGTGCCCATTATTATTTTATATCCTATATTAATCTATTTAGTACTAAAAATTTATTTTCTCAAGTATAAATTGGTTACCACTAGAAGTCTTGTTCATTATGAAAGCATGATGAAGAATAAACAATATATGTTCAAATATTGATGTATTAAGCACTACAAAATATGTTTGAAACATCCTATGGATTTCTTTCCTATTTTCTTCTTCCCTTCATTTATTCATTTACCCATGTCTTGCTAGGCAAAATTGACCCACAACTCACTACATAGCTTACATTGACTTGAAGTTCACCATCTTCTTCATCAGCTAGTATAACAGACATGTACAGACATAGTCCCATATTATAAAAGTCATGTGAAATGTATGCTTTGTAATGATTATTAACTCACAATACAAACTAGGAAAAAAGAATATAATAAATGTACCAAGTGTATGTAGTTTGTAATAGCTAAATATAGCTTGGTGATAGCTAAATTTGAGACTTGTTTTTGAGCCATAGGAATTGATCAACAGTGTCTGATATTTAATCAATGACAATCTGATTCATATAAAAGGTTTAAAAAAAACAAGTATTGTTTGAGATACACAAATTAATTTAAAATGAAATCTTGACTGTTAATCCTTCAATAGACTTACTCATATACTTTGACAAATAAATATAGCCATTGTTTATAATACATATTAGAACATGATTAACTCTCCAATGCTATGAATAAAATAAAAAAATTTAATATTTTAATATAAATTTTGTCAAAAATTTTACTCTGAGTTATCTAACAGTCAAATAGGCAGTTTGTAATTTATATTAAAACATGGTATCTGCAAAAGGTTTCTCCAAATTTTAAAGGGAGCATATAGTTCCCAAAATGAATTTATTTTTACAAGTTATAAGATAAAACATTAAAACAGGATAAGTTTTAAAAGATGAGGAAAAGTAAGGAAACATGAGAAGTCATAATATATTAAAATAATATCAATCATTTATTGATCAATAAATGATCAATGATCATTGATCATTTATGATCAATGATCATTTATCAATGATCATTAAATGATCATTGATCATTTCCATCAATGATCTTCATTGTATGGAAAAATGTTGATGGCTTATTTAACCAAAGGTTTATCCTATCAGTTTTCCTTTCTTTTCACTCTCAAAACTAGCTGTGTTTTACCTGAATTCTGACAAAGTTTTTCAAATTACCTTTGGAAACAGAAATAAAAGGCATAAAAAAATACTATAGAAGAGTGTTGAAGTCAGTTGACTTTGAGTTCTCCAGGAGAAATAGGGGGCTGTTAAGCAAAAGCCCTGTGGCATTCCGCCTGGAGTATTGGTACAGATTCTTTGAATGAAGACATATTTGCTGATGCTATAATTCTTGGTTGGTAATGATGAAAGGCAAAATGTGTTATTAAAGTCACAAGCATCATAAATACCAGCAAAACATCAAATTAAAATAAAACCTATAAAATCATTGCAATCAGTATTGGGTAGGTTATATTTGCAATCAGATATCTTGATAGCACAAGTAAACAGGAATATAAAGGCATATCTTAGTCATTTGAATGTTAATTACCAATTAAAAAAGGCTCAGGCATTTAGTAATGCTTCATCCCCAGTTGTTGGAAATGTTTGGGGAGGTTATGGAATCGTTGAGAGAAGAGCCTTTCTGGATGAAGTACATCAACAGGAGTGGTCTTTGAAAAATGGTAGTACCACCTTTTCTTTTTTTTTTTTTCCCCTTTCGGGATTCTTTATTGTCCTTCTACTCCTGGTTAGGTATGTGGTCTCTCAGTTTCTTGTTCTCTTCTGTCATATCTGCCGTTATCAGTGATTTCCCTACCATGATGGACTCTTATCTTTCTAAAACTCTAAGCTAAAATAGTCTCATTCATAGGTTGATTTGGATCACACTGTTTTATCACAGCAACAGAAAAAATAACATGTAAATCCTGATTTATTTAATTCCAGTATTAGTTCCTTTTGTGTAACTTTGATTAAATACTTGACAAAATACTAAAAAGAGAAAGTGTCTATTCTGTGCTATGATTTCAGAATTAAGCCCACCATGATAGACAATCTTCAGCAGAGGAGGAAGTCAGTTCATATCATGGTATACCAGAGAGCACTGGGGGTAAACCAGGAAGACACCAGGTTCATTTGCTCCTAAGTATACATGTCCTGGGGACATACTTCCTTTGATTAAGATTTCCCTCTCAATATTCTAGAATGTTTCAAAATAACATTACCATCTGATGTCACATTTTCAGAACATGGCATCTTTTGAGAACATTCCAGTTTCAAACAATAATTGCTACTAAATATGCATGTACGAAATGTAGTTAGAGAATCCCATTTGAGGAGTTGAAGTGACTAGTGTAGAGAAACAAGATGTCAAACGGTTGGAGTCCCAGCCATGGACAAAAGAATACCTGCAAGCTTCAAAAGAAGGAACACTGAATTAAGTTAAAAGCCAACATATCTTATGTCTTCTTAGAAATTTTTCATTGTCATATTTAATAAGCTACTGCTACGATATGCAAGTTTGTGAAAATTCTGTTTTTATTGACTGCTTTGAGAAAGAAATTAAATTTTAATTAGTAATAGCATACATGGTATGCAAATGAATGATAAAAATCTGAAATGCACAAATTGGGTAAATTTTTAGTTTCCAGTTGATATTTTCTCATCTTTTATAGGCTGTATTTCCCCAATCTTAACAGGACATATTATAGAGGAATTTTAATCCAGCAACATGGCTGCTATCATAAGATATCACATTCAAATAACTTCTTAATTTGTGTGATCCAGCTGGAATAAACACCTTTAATCTCAAACAATGACATGTTATTGGGATGCAAACAATGTGATGTATCAGAGAAAGATTTGATAAAATAGATTAGAGATATGGCATGCCCAACTCTCATGAGAACATCTTAGGAGGAGAGGTGACTTAAAAGCCAGTGAGTGAGAGAATGATGTGATATATGTGTGGCAGTTTTACTGGAGCAGTTTTACAGAGAAAGGTTACAGAGGGAACATCTAGAAAAAAGGTGAAGACAGAATGAGCCAGAGAATGAGAAGGAGCTAGAAGATTAGAATATATTGTCAAAGTTAGAATGAGGCCAAGCAGAGCAATTCAGTCAGAAGACAAGAGAAGCCAGATTGAATCAGTCAGCTTGGAAGATTAGGTCAGCTTAGAAGGCTTCCAGGTCAAGTCTAGGGATAGTTAGAACAGAGAAAGAAACACTATTTGCACAACCTAAGCCTCGAATTTGAATAGCTTGGGTATGGCTGTCATTTTATCCTTCATCTGAGCAAGAGGATGAAGAGGTTTGGTATGTATTCCCTTTGAATGATCATTCTCTTATTCCATTCTTGTTAGACAGTTATGGATTTTTATGAATCAGTCAATGTCTGTTACAAATACAAGCTTCACAAATGAATGTTGAGACAGGGATTGATTTATGGGTATAGTGATAAGTCATTTGGAGTTAATTTAAAATTATGTCAATTTACTAAAATAATAACAATAGGTTCTTCCTTAAGGCCAAAGATTTATCTATTTATACATTCTTAGACCAATAATGATGCTAGGTATGGGTTTTATCTGTAGAATAAGACTAATACTTAATCAAATAGTGTTTAGTTACTTCCATGATATTCACATACTGCTACACCAATGGACATGTCATTTGAATACTTACTGAAGCTTGAAGCTGGGTATGATTGAGGATTACTCTGCTATTATACATCTAATACCCTCTGATGCTATGAAAATTAATTAGGACTTAAATTTGCAAGTCAATACTAGCTTGATTTTTACATGTTCAATGACTTACTCAAGTATGTATTACCTTCAGAAATAAAATTCTTAGAGGTAATAATTTAGCTAGAGTAAAATTTTCATTTCTGGTTTTTACAACTCTAAACTAAAATTCATTGATTTCCTGAGCTCCCCTAGCTCTGGTTCACTGTTCATTTATACCTGTGTGATATTTAGTTTTGCTCTCTCTTTATTGTTTCCCATTAGATTTTTGTTCCATCCATAGTGCATTGCTCAGTGTATGATCTTTCACTTCCTTGGACTACCTTCATGTCTTTAGTTTCTAGAGAATTTAGGACCATACAGAATTTACTACTTTGTCCTTGATGTGCTCTGACAGAATCTGTAAAACTAACTTTGTATTGGGCCATATTCATCTGTAGTTCTCTGATTCCATGGCCGTTTTCCCAGAGCTCATATAGCAATTTTGCTATTGTTTGTTTTGACTTCTGTATATTTTTTTTTCCATGTGAGTCTCCTCTATGTATTTTTAAACAATATTCCCTGGAATTTCTGTTTCTTTTTTTGCCCAGTTAATTCTTTCATTTTATATAAGGAGTAAATCCAATATCTAGGCTGATGCTATTGATACTATCATGTAAAAGCTAACTAGCGTATATTCTTATCACATGGATGGGAATTTTGTGCACTAAGATTTGAGATTAACTTGTGTATCAATGACGTTTTCTGAATTGTCACTGAGTGAGTCTTGGATTTCTTTTAAAACAATTGTTTCATATTGGAGATCAAGTTCTCTCATCTCTGCTAATAGTGTGGAAGTGTTCTATTATTCACCAAATACTGACTTTGATATTTGTAAAATGGCAAGCCCTTAATATCTGTCTTGTAAATGTTTCTTTATCTGTTTGAGTAAAATTTTATTGGCTATAAACATCATTCTTTATCTTAAGTAAACAAAAACCCTTTTATTAATCACCAAAATCTATTTAATAAAAACAACTATCAGATGTAGAAGAACATTTCATATCTAAAAGCATTGTCTGCAAACATGTCATAAAAAATATTAGCTTGTCTAGGTCAATGTATGGTTATTTTTCATGATCAGCTGCCCCTTTGTTTAAGACAGTTATGTAATATGGAGTTATACACAGGATGATGTAGATATTAAAGGGCTTTGTTTTGTTTAGCAAATTAGACCTTTGAAGAAGCATGGCTAGTATTCACCAGTTCATCTTCTTTCCCCTTAACCAATATCCCCAGCTTTTTGCTATCTGTAAGTTCTATTTTTAATATGAGATCACTGAGAAATTCAATATTCCATGTTCTATATGTTCGAAATTTCTCTGCTTGCCAACATACTCTTCCTGATTTAAGGCAATGGTTAAAACTCAGATGTCTACTGATTCAAAATGCATAGTCTGAATAAACTGAGCACAGATAACAAAGTTACATATTTTTAGGCCAGACTTTGCTTTTGGAGGTAAAAATAAATAAGTAAGCAAGTGCTCTCTCATGTTGTGCATATATATGTATATATGTGTATATATTGTTTTCACATGTGTGGGAAGAGGCTTGTGTGTGTGTGTCTGTAGATGTCAGAGATCAATCTAAATTCCATTCCTTAAGGGTTGTTTACTTTCATTTTCTAGATAACTCTCCACTGAGACCCAAGACTTATAAGTTCAGCTAAGTTGGTTGGCTAGTGACTGCCCCTGGAGATCCTTCATTCTGCCTTTCTAACACTTTGATTTCAAGATGTCTGCCACCAAGCCTGTTTCCTATGGGGGAGCTGGGCATGGAATGAGGCTTGTCATTCACTTACTGACTGAGCTATCTCCCCAACCCTGCTTCACATTTTACAATTATATGGCATTTTTTTATCTACTTACCTACTCTTTAAAGAAACATGAATAAAATCAATATTTGTCTTTCTTCAAAGCCCAACTGTATAGAAGTAGTAAGATTAAAGAACAACAGTGACAACAAAAGGACAAATGGCACTTACAAGGGTGTTTAAGTCTGGACATATAGGTCACATTCAAAAACCGAACTCTTCAGCTGCAGCTGACTCTTGCCTTGTACTAATGAAAGAGCAATATTATAGTCTTTTTCTTTTTTCTTTTTTCAAATGAAGCAGGAAATCCAGATTATTCTGTGAAATGTTCCAGAATTTAAATGTTGACAACTAATTCAATTAATTTTTAAACATTGTATAGGCAAATATGGTGTGAGCCAAACAAAACACATCTGCAGGCAGTGGGATACAGTGCAGTACCTCTGCTTAACAAGCCCAAACTGTCCTCACACCCTATCTCCTTCTCTTATATTTTCCTTCTGCTATTTCATGACCAAGGTCAAGTATGAGTCTCTCGAAGCCTTTTCCAGTTTACCCAAGGCAGTGTGTATTTTGTGCCTTCCACTTTTGCATGCTCCATTCGCAGGCTGCTGTCATACTATCCGTGTGATATACCACCTGCTCATTCCTAGGCCTGTTCATTCTAAGCTTTCCTTAAGTGACTTATAGGCTCTAAACACCAGATCATGCAAACGTGTTTTTAATTGAGAGAAAAATATAAGAGAGATTCTTTACAGACATAATTAAGGATCTGAAAATGAGAGCATCCTGTACTAACTGGGTAGATGATGAATTTAATGTTATGTGTCTTTAGATAGGGAGAAAGGACAGAGACAAAGGACAGGAACACATAAAGACCAACACACAGATTATAGAGTTATACAAACAAGCAAAGCACCAACTAGAAGTACTGAAGCCCAAGGAAGCAAGCAGTGGTCTTTCTCTTACTGCCTTCAGAGTGACGAATTTATTACTTATAGTTTAATTTCTGATCTCTTGCTTGCACAATCCAGACAAAATGAATCTGTTCTTTTTAATTCATTGTACAGTTATAGAAATATATGGGTAGAGACTATACGTGAACAACTCTAAATGCCAAACAGCTAGCATAGAGTCAGACATATTGGAGACAGGCATGAAATTTGTGTTAATTCTTTGGAAGCAGAAATTCTCAGTGCTTCTGAGCTTATGAGATTCCTTGAACACTTCATGCACTATAGCAGAATAATATTACTTCATGCCTCATAAATTCAGTTTTTGAATGGGTTTATTAAGACACAGTAAGTAAAAGAGCAACAGTTTATTATTACTAAGAATCTTTATGACCTGTTTCTCTCAGCAGATGAATATAAAGTATGCTTCCCCATAGATAAGTGAAGAGAAATAATCTCTTTTAACTCAGATGTTTCTCCACACCACAGAAATGCAGTTCAAAAGGCCATTATTTCCTTAAGGAAAGAGACACATTGTCCCCAGGGCCAGAGTAGCACAGTAGAAAGGGGAGGCTCTGATCATCAGAATTGCATTTGAACCTCAGAGCTAAAGCCTTGGGGAAATGGTTTAACCTCATTGATGGCCCTGCTGGTCATGGGAGGAGGCAATAAACACTAAGTATTTTAAAAATTAAACAAGTTAAAAGTTCTTCCTTGCTATCTGGACTTGGGACTAAATGAAAAAAGCAAAACTGTCACTCTTCTTTCACAGATTTCCAGTCAGCTGCTTGGTCTTGATTGAAGAATTAGTTTGGGAAAATGGATTCAGTTAGACTAGTGGTTTGAATTTAAATGTATTAAGTTGGATTTCCTACATTTTAAAATACAATCCAGATTTCTGTTCTATAATTCCTAAAAAGCTGGTCGGGATGGATGTAATTCTTAGTATACTAGACCCATTAAATCCTGGAATTGTTTCCTTCACTGAGATGAAAACAAACCAAATTCTGACTTGGCTGTACATTAAACACCCTTCTGGCTGATTGTTAATTGATGCTCATAATCAGCATTATGATTCATAATGAGAAGGTCATGGAGATGAAATCATGGAACAGCACCACTTCAGTATTAAAGCTTTTTGTGTGAGGAAGTACATCTTGCCAATTGTGCTCAGTCTTACTGTAGTGTATTAGATGAGAATGTTCCCCAAAGTCTTGGCATTTGAACACTTGGTCCCTAGTTGGTGGTACCATTTAGGAGGTGTGGCCCTGTTAAAAGGAAGTACACAACTGAGAATAGACTTTAACATTAGATACCATTGTCTTCCAGTTTGTTTGCTCTGTTTCCTGCTTGCAATTGAAGATGTAATTTCTCAGCTTCCTGCTCTTGTTACAATGCCTGGCACATGCTTCCATGTCTCCTGGACACATGGACCTTTATCCTTTAAAACCCTAAACTAAAATAAACTCTCCTATAAGTTTGTCTGAAAAGAGATTAAGACACATATCTCAACAAAATAGAAATTGTTGATAAACTTGCCCATCAATATTTCTGAAGGAAAAATGCCCACAGTGAGACATATTAAAAATACAATAAAATGCTTTTCATTTTCTAAAACTCCAAACTGTTTAGCAGATCATCAAATAAACCAATTTTAGACCCCAGTCACACCAAATACAAATAAGAAAAGTTGACTTACACAATAGCCTAGCTTGGATCATTGGCTCCCAATTAGTGTGAACATTCTCATCCAAAGCACTACAGTAAGACTAAGCACCATAGGCAAGATATACTTCCTCACAAAAAGATTTTATATTTAAATGGTGCTGTTCTGTAGTGTCTTTCTGACCTTCTCATTATGAATCATAATGTTGATTATGAGTATCTACTCAGATTACACTTGGAAATGTCTGGCATTTTGATTGTCACAGATAAAGAATTCAAGACACCCTTGGGAAAGGGTAGAGGCAAGAAACACCAGAAGACATTCTTAAATACACAAATGTATAAGGCAGTCCCGTAGCAGTAAAGTCCATGACACAAAATGTGAGCAGTACAGCACGTGAAGCACTCTAAGTGAAGAAATATAAAAGATATCACCATGAAAGAAGTGGCCACTAAGAAACACACACACACACACATACACACACACACACACTCACACTCACACACATATACACACACACATATTACAAAAGTAAAATATTTTTATATTTATTATTATTATTTTATTTTTTTGTTTTTATACTCCAGATTTTATTCCCCTCCCCGTCCACCCTCCAACTGTTCCACATCCCATACCTCCTCCACCCTACTCCCCTCCCCCAGTGCCACCAGACCTCTAAACTGCCTGGGGCCTCCAGTCTCTTGAGGGTTAGGTACACTTTCTCTGACTGAACCCAGACCAATAAGTCCTCTGCTGTTTATGTGTTGTGGACCTCATATCTCCTTGTGTATGCTGCCTAGTTGGTAATCCAGGGTCTGAGAGATCTCAGGGTCCAGGTTAATTGAGACTGCTGGTTCTGCTACAGAGTCATCCTTTTCCTCCGCTTCTTCCGGATTTTCTCTAATTCAAACTCAGGGAGGGTCAGCAGCTTCTGTTCATTGGTTGGGGGTAAATATCTGCATCTGACTCTTTCAGCTGCTTGTTGGGTCTTTCGGAGGGCAGACATGATAGGTCCCTTTTTATGAGCACTCCATAGCATCAGTAGTAGTGTCAAGCCCTGGGGCCTCTCCTTGAGCTGGATCCCACTTTGGGCCTATTGCTGGACCTTCTTTTCCTCAGGTTCTTCTCCATTTCCATCTCTGCAGTTCTTTCAGACAGGAACAATTATGGGTCAGAGTTTTCACTGTGGGATAGCAACCTCCTCCATCACTTTATGCCCTGTCCTTCTGTTGGAGGTGGGCTCTACAAATTCCCCCTCCCCACTGTAGGGCATTTCATCTAGCGCCCTCCCTTTGAGTCTTTCACCTCCCAGGTACCTGGTACATTCTGGAGGTGTACCAGGTATGGTACACCTATACCTATCTCCTACACCCTGAGGTTGCCTATTTCCATTCATTCTGCTGGCCCTCAGGCCTTCAGTCCTTTCCCCTCCACCCAATTCCAGATCAGGTTCCCCTCTCCCCCACCCATCCCCTTTCCCTCCCAGATACCTTCCTCCCTCCTTCCCCTCTTGTGGTTGCTTTCTTCTACCCCCAAAGTGGGACTGAGGCATCCTCACTTGGGCCCTTCAGCTAGTTGAAGTTTTTGAGTTCTGTGGACTGTATCTTGGGTATTCTGTACAGTTTTGGGGCTAATAGCCACCTATTAGTGAGTATATACCATGCATGCCATTTTGGGTCTGAGTTACCTCACTCAGGATGATATTTTCTAGTTCTATCCATTTGCCTGCAAAACTCAGGATGTCCCCATTCTTAATAGCTGAGTAGTATTCCATTGTGTAAATGAACCACATATTCTGTATCCATTCTTCTGTCGTGGGACATGTGGGTTGTTTCCAGCTTCTGACTATCACAAATAAGGTCACTATGAACATAGTGGAACACATGCTCCTGTGGCATGGCAGGGCATCTTTTGGCTATATTCCTAAGAGTGTTATTGCTGGGTCTTCAGGTAGATCTATTTCCAATTTTCTGAGAAACCTTCAGATTGATTTCCAGAGTTTGCAATCCCGCCAGCAATAAAGGTTTCTCCACATCCTCGACAACATGTGTTGTTACCTGAGGTTTTATCTTAGACATTCTGATTGGTATAAGGTGGAATCTCAGAGTTGTTTTGATTTGCATTTCTCTGATCACTAAGGACTTTGAACATTTCTTTAGGTGTTTCTCAGCCATTCAAGATTTCTCTGGTGTGAATTCTTGGCTTAGTTCTATACCCATTTTTGACTGGGTTGTTTGGTTTTGTGCTGGTTAATTTCTTGAGTTCTTTATATATTTTGGATATTATCCCTCTACTGGATGTGGGGTTAGTGAAGATTTTTTCCCGATCTGTGGGTTACTGATTTGTCATATTGTCTATATCCTTTGCCTCATAGAAGCTTTCCAGTTTCATGAAGTCCCATGTATCAATTCTTGATCTTAGAGCATGAGCCATTGGAGTTCTGTCTATGAAATTTCTCCCTGTGCCAATGAGTTTAAGGCTCTATTCCACTTACTCTTCTATTAGATTGAGTGAATATTGTTTTATGTTGAGGTCCTTGAACCATTTGGACTTGAGCTTTGTGCAAGGTGACAAATATGGGTTTTTTCTTTTTCTACATACAGACAGTCAGTTAAACTTGCCCCATTTATTGAAGAAGCTTTCTTTTTACCATTGTATATTTTTTGCTTCTTTGTCAAAGATCAAGTGTGCATAAGTGTGTGGTTTATTTCTCGGTCTTCAATTCTATTCCATTGATCAACCTGTCTGTGTCTGTACCAATACCATGCAGTTTTTAAAATCACTATTGCTCTGCAGTAGAGTTTGAGGTCAGGAGTGGTGATTTGTCGAGCTTGTTTTTGTTTTTGTTTTTGTTTTTTTTTGCCTTTCCAGCTGAGAATTGCTTTTTTCATGTCTTTGAAGAAATGTGTTGGGATTTTGATGGGGATTGTACTGAGTCTGTAGATTGCCTTTGATAGGATGGCCATTTTTACTCTTTAAGTTCAGCCAATCCATGATGAGCATGGGAGATCTCCCCATTTTCTGTGATCTTCTTTAATTTCCTTTTTTGAGAGACTTGATGTTATTGTCATAGATCCCATTCTCACCAATGGACAGGTCATTGAAACAGAAACTAAACAGAAACACAGTGAAACTAATAGAGGTTATGAACCAAATGGATTTAACAGATATCTATAGAACATTTAACCCTAAGACAAAAGAATACACCTTCATTGTACTTCATGGTACTTTCTCCAAAATCAACCATATAATTGGTCACAAAACAACCCTCAAACTGATAAAAGAAGATTGAAATAATCCCATTCATCCTATCAGATAATCATGGCCTAAGGCTAGTCTTCAATAACAGCACAAACAACAGAAAGCCCACATATACGAGGAAACTGAACAACTCTCTACTCAATGATAACTTAGTTAGGGAAGAAATAAAGAAAGAAATTAAAGACTTCCTGGAATTTAATGAAAATATTGACACATCATACCCAAACTTATGGGACACAATGAAAGCAGTGGTAAGAGGAAAATTCATATCACTAAGTGCCCTGGTAATGAAACTGGAGAGATCTTACACTAGCAACATAACAGCACACCAGAGAGCTCGAGAACAAAAAGAAACAAACTCACCCAAGAGGAGTAGAGGGAGCGAAATAGTGGAACTCAGGGCAAAAATCAACCAAATAGAAACAAAGAGAACAATACAAAGAAACAACAAAACCAATAGCTGTTTTTTTTGAGAGAATCAACCAGATAGATAAACCCCTAGTCAAACTAAAGGGCTCAGAGGCAGTATCCAAGTTAACAAAATCAAAAATGAAAACAGAGTCATAACAACAGAAATGGAAGAAACACAGACCACAATTTCCCCATGTATTTCTATTAGTACCTACATGGTTAAGCCTGGGTGAAGAAGCACATCTGAGAGAAGTACAATCCCCTGAGAGGTTATCTGATGAATGCTAAGTTGACCTTATGTATGAAGCTTTAGGTTTTAACAGTGTATCAACCAAAATCTCTTTTATAGATGTAACAATCAAATATTCTTTAATATTTTAACCATGGCATGTATCTTCCACAAAGCAAAATCAAAAATACATTTTGAAAAATGGACCTGTCAATCCTTTATACCTGCAAAGAGATAGACAGTAGCCTCATTTTCTCAGGGGACATGAACATATGCTTTTTATTTTCAAATCTATTCTGACTGGTTCCACCAGACAAACTATCAATGGTCCCTAAAAGATCCTAGGAAAACTATCCTTGCTTCCAAAGTAGATCTAGTATTTTTCCATTCACTACTTTGTTCAATGCCACGATTTACTGCCAAAGCTCATATTTAACTATTTGACAGTAAACTTTTATTTTGGTCTCTTCCTAGAAACTAAAGACCCAACTTTGAGATTATTTTCTTTTTCTATTGAACCAGACTTACTGCTTTGTTCTACTTGGTGCTATCCAAACAAAACTTGTATATTTATTATGATACTAATGGGATTTCATTGATATGTCTGACCTGTGACTCTCATGCCCAAAGTCTTATCATCATAATAATGAAGGTTATGTGAGCTGATTGATATATTCTAACCAGCTACAGTTGGTCATTATAAATTATACATATAATTAAAAACATCATCTGTACCACTTTCTGTTACATTAGTGCCTTGTTTTATGTTTAAAATTTTAATTTTAGGATCTCAAAAATTTCTTCCCAAATTGTTTTTAGAAAGACTTAAAAAACAATGTTATTCATAATCATGATGTACATGTACTTTCTAGGATATAGAAGAAGGAAGACTCTATGTTTTCTTGTCATTATGACACCACATACTTCCAATGTGGTCTCAAAAAACATCAATGTATACCAGGGCTGGTGATTGTAGCCCAGTGGTAATGTGTTAGCCTTACATTAGTAAGCACCTATTTTTTTTCTTTCATCTCTCACACAAAACATCCTGACCACAGTTTCCCCTCCCCCCACTCCATACAGCCCTGCCTCATTTCCCTTCTCCCCCTGATCCACTCCTACTCTATTTCCATTCATAAATGAGCAGTGTTGTGGGAAATATTTAAAAAGATGAAAAGTATAGCACATGTTCCCGCACTACGCCCTGGTTCTGTCATCCTGTTGGGCTGGCCAGCCATGTACTGGTGTGCAATGGCCAACCTGCTTTCATTTCATGGAGCTTTGACTCAGAGCTCCATGATCTCTCCACCCAGTTCGCTAGGTTTCCACTGGCTGGTCACTACCACACCAACCCCAAGCTTCAGTACCCTCATGGCCTCTGTGGTGCACATCAGGCAAACCCACACTTTGCTCTATACCTTTCTCTCTTGAACCCAGACCAGCCGGGTGAAGGAAGACAAACCCCAAACTTAGTCTAGGAACAATGATAACTCAATCAAACCTTATCAAAGTCTGATTCCTCTGGCATTCTTTGCAGATCTGCCACAATACCAGGAGACTCTACTAGCTACATTTTACCTACTACATGCTGTCCCCATTCCAAAAGGCACCTCTCTCTCTCCTCCTTTTCTCTTCTCCTCTCCAACCCAGAAGTCTCCCTATGCGCCCAGTGATTCGCTCTTTTATTCATTAGGGGATTGGTTCACAAGTCACAGGTATAACTCACTCCTTGTCTGAAGCTCCTCACAGGAGGGCAGAATTAGCAGATTACAAACAGCCCAGGGCTATCCACAACAGAGCAGGCTCCAAGGGATATCAACTGAACATCAAGTAACAAATTATCATAAGACCAAGTACAAAAACTCATTTCAAGGATGGAAGATGCAACCTAGTAGAAGTAAGAGCAAACAAAACAGTCAGAGAGACACTCCCCACTCCATTATTAGGAGTCCCTCAGGGAAACCCAGCTATACAACCATAACATGTATTCAGAAGACATAGCAGAGATCCATGAAGGCTTCAGGATTGTAGCTACAGTCTAAGACATTATGAACCTTAGTTGATTATGTGGGTCATGTTCTTCTGGTAAAGTATATGGATTTAATTTCTAGAACTGCCAAAGAGCAGCAAAAGTTTAAGAAATATCAAGTACACCACAATAATATTGACTGGTTTCTAACTATAAGTTTTCATTTTCTTATCTTGTTTATTGATTCAGTGAGAAATAGTGCATGTTATTTTCCTAATAAGATATCATACCCCAAATCCTCACCACTACCCCACGGTAAAATGTCCATGTTTCAAGTACTGTATCTATGAGTATCAGTTTGTACTTCATTTGTTTAGTATCATCAAAGTCAATAAAAGTGATTATTCTTTGTATGGATCTTGACATATGACTTAGGACCAAACTAAAATTTTAAACAAGATGAAAATATGTATCATTGTCATGGGCAAAGGACAGGCTTGTTTATTCATTGTTTATTTCTGGAGAGGGAGTACTATATGTCTGGTTTCAGAGAAGTATTTTTCTAATAAACGATCAACTTGGAAGAAAAGTCCTGAATTTAACATAAAATTGAAATTCTATTATATCTTGAGGTTTCTGTGTTTATCAAAATTATTTTCCAAAAGCAAAATTCTTTCATAGTCCAGAAAACTGGGATTTGAATTCTAGCTGCCTATAAAATGAGTAGTTTAAAAATTAGGCTAAAATTGAAATTTTTGAAAAATTAAAACCCGTAGTTAAGTCAAAATAAGAAAAACATTTTAGAGAATAATATACAGGATATCTACTATAAAGAATGACAAATTTGTACAGGAATACGTGAAGCTTCTTTAGTTTAATGATTTCATTTTTTTCTTAATATGTCATTCTTTTATACACTTTCTGTTTTTAACCATGCTAACTAATAAGAATCCTTTTTGATTGTAAAAATTTGGCTGTCCAGACTTGACTGTAGAATTGTGGTTTTTCTTACAGAAGATATTGTCATAAATTTATAACATTTTTATTTAGAATCATGTGGTGGAATTATATATATATATATATTCATTCTATCTGTTGAATCTTAAATCTCCAATCTGATTATATGGAGTCCAAAAACTTGGGAGGGAGTTAAGACTTACATAAGATGATGAAAGTGGGGACTAAATAATAGGATTAGTGCATACATTTGTGTGTGTGTGTGGGTGTGTGTGTGTGATGAGCTGTGGATGATGGCTCAGCAGTTAGTAGTGCTTGCTATCTTTCCCCAAACCTGATGCTACCTTCCCATTCCCCTCCCTCTCCCACCTAATTCCCTCATTTCCTCTGGCTCCTATGACTATTCTCTCTCTCTCTCTCTCTCTCTCTCTCTCTCTCTCTCTCTCTCTCTCAATGCATAGGTGTGATTCAAGCATTTTTGCTTGGGCCTTCCTTCTTGTTTAACTTCTTTGGGTCTGTGGAGTGTTTCATGGGTATTTTGTACCTTATGGCTAATATCCAGTTATCAGTGAGTGCATACCATGCATGTCCTTTTGGGTCTAGGTTACCTCACTCAGGATGATATTTTCTAGTTCCATTGAATTACAGGAGAATGGTGGAAATCTGTAGCTACCAGGAAATGGAGAGAGGGAGGAAACTCTAGGAAGTCCCAGAGACCTGGAATAGAGGACACTCCCAGGAGTCAATGTGGGTGACTTTAGCTGAGATAACAGTGGGGACAAAAAAATTGAAGAAGCTACCTCCTGTAGTTAGCCAGGATCCCCATTGGAGGGATAAGGACACCAATCCATCAACAAAACTTTCGACCCAAAATTTATACCGTTTTAAAAAAAATGCAGGGTTAGAGCAGAGACCAAAGGAAAAAGGAAAGGCCAACCAATAATTGGCTCAACATGAAACCCATCTCATGAACAAGCACCAGTCCCTGACCTTATTAATGATACTCTGTTTTGATTGCAGATAGAAGCCTAGCAGTCCTCTGAGAGGCTCTACACCGCAGCAGACTGAAACAGATGCAGATACCCACAGCCAAACCATTAGACAGAGGTCAGTAACACTTTTGGAAGACTTGAGGGAAGGATGAAAGGTCCTGAAGTAGATGCGAACCTCACAGGAAGACCAACAGAGTCAACAAACCTGCACCCCTGGGAGTTCTCTGAGTCTAATTCACTAACCAATGAACATATACAGACTGGAACAAGGCCCTGGCACATATGTAGCAAACAGGCAGCATCATCTTCATGTCTGCATTGTCTGGCCTCAGAGGGAGAATATGTGCCTAATCTGGCAGAAATTTGATGGGTTAGGGTGGTAAGGTACCCAGGGGGTCCCCACCTTCTCAGTGGAGAAGGGGAGGGGATATAAGGGGATGGGCTCTGTGAGGGAGGAAACGGGAGGGGGAGCTTCATTTAGGATGTAATAAAATAAATAAAATAATTAATAATAATAATAATTTTAAAAGGTAAACAAAAATAGTGCTTGCTATTCTTTCAGAGGACCCAAGTTTGTTTCCAAACCTCCATATCAGTTTACTACCATGATAAATGCTTTTCTACCTACATAAGTAAGTGCACATATTGATATCTTTATGTAAGTATATGTGTGGCAAACATATATATATGAACCTTCTCTTTGAATGTAGATCACATAGTCCTTCAGTAAAGCTTTTTCCTGATAAAACAGTGAAAAGATACAGACAAGCACAACCTGATGGTAAGGAGTGTAGCCTATGTGATGTGCATCAGTATGAGTATAGCAAAGGAAAACTCAAGGCTTTTAATTAGTTTGTGACATTACTCTGAAATGTCTAATTACAAGTTTAGTATACAAAGGAGGGGCTTGTATAGGAATAGCCTTTGTGCTAAGAATGACAAATTAGTTAGACAGTTGAGGGCTGTGTCTCATGACAAGCCAAGTCTCTAGAGCAATGTGAAAATGATGGGCCAACATTCCATAGGTAAGCACCCAAAGGTAGAAAGACAGTTGTGGCAGGGCAGTGGTGGCGCACACCTTTAATCCCAGCACTTGGGAGGCAGGAACAGGCAGATTTCTGAGTTCGAGGCCAGCCTGGTCTACAGAGTGAGTTCCAGGACAGCCAAGGCTAGACAAAGAAACCCTGTCTCAAAAAAAAAAAAGAAGAAGAAGAAGAAAGAAAGAAAGAAACACAGCTGTGAAGAGCACATCACCGGAGGAAATCTATAACCCTAGCACAGGAGTGGAGAAGGACTGTCCTCTTGACACAGCAGGGGATAATGGGCAAGGACTATGTATTTGATTTAGCAGTACAGAATGTACCTTGGAGGTATCTGTTACTCTAAAGTAAAGGCTAAGAATGTAAACTAACCTTATAGAACTCTTATGATAATGTAGAAACAAAATCTAGATCTTAGGACTTCCAATGGCAGAGGGATTTTAGCTTGGCTTAGCTGGGTGAATTTAAGGACAGAAAAGCCCACAAAACAAATTACCCCACTTCCAAATTGAGTGAAAGTGCTCTCTCACCTGGGATCCAACTCTCTTCCATGGTCAATGTACAGTGACAGGAGTCAATCAATCCAGCAGTTGTTCAGTTCCAAAAGACACATTTTGAAGCTTATTCAGAGTATACTGCACCACGTAGGGATTCAAATTATTATTTTTTTCATTAACAGTATTCAATTTTGACTTAAATGCCGGTATGAGGCCAAGTATGCCAAAGATAAAGTCAAGTGAATTAACAAAAAATAAATTTAAATGAATGAAAGAAAAGATATCACATGATAGAATCTATCCCAAGAAAAACAAAATAATTTTCTAGATCATAGTAAAATAGCTAAAGTTAAACACTCACTTGAGAAAATTTGTTTGAGCTGTAGAAAAGATCAGGGTATTATTGAACTGAAAGAGCAGCAAAATAAAAACCAAAATGAACAACAACAATAACGAGATATATTGAAACATTAAAGCAAAATAAGGAAAAAAAACTGTATTTATTTGAAGCTCATGATGAAAGAATCGTGATGTTTATAAAATCATCATATTGATCAAAAGAGAAACTATACGGCCAAAGTAGTTCTTGAAATGATAATTGCTAGGAATTTTGCACACTTTATAAAAGGCACAAACACATTAATTCATAAATTTCTATGATGTCTATGCGTTATAAATAGAATGATATGCCATCCTTAGTTACATAATGAAGTTGATACTATAAAAGACATATAAGAACAGCAATTGAAACCAAAACGCTCAACTGCACATGCGATAGAGTGCTAATATCCAAAACATATCAAGAATTCAAGAAGCTAACCACCAAGAAACCAAACAACCCAATCAAAAAATGGAGTTTAATGTCTGCATACAGGATGGATTCCCAGGTGGGGCAGTCCTTGGATGGCCTATCCTTCAGTCTTTGCTCCATTTTCATAGAGACAAAGAGGAGGAAGGAGAGGGAGGTTGTAGGATGGGGAACTTGTGGAGGGGTAACCAGAAAGTGGGATATCATTTGTGATGTAAACTAATGGAATGGTTAATAATAGGAAAAAAAGACAACTAATGGAGATTAAGGGAATAAAATAGGAAATAAATGGGGTATAGAACTAAACAGAATTCACAACAGAGGAATCTTGAATGGCTGAGAAGCACTAAAAGAAATGTTCAAAGTCCTTAGTCATCAAGGAAATGCAAATCAAAACGACCCTGAGATTCCACCTTACACCAATCAGAATGGCTAAGATCAAAACCTCAGGTGAAAGCACATGTTGGTGAGGATTTAGAGAAAGAGGAACACTCCACCATTGCTGGGGAGATTGGAAACTGGTACAACCACTCTGGAAATCAATCTCAAGGTTCCTCAGAAAATTGGGAATAGATCTACCTGAAGACCCAGTTATACTACTCTGGGGCATATACTCAAAAGTTATGACACTATGCCACAGGGGCCTGTGTTCCACTATGTTCATAGCAGCCTTAATTGTGATAGTCAGAAGCTGGAAACAACCCACATGTCCCACAACAGAAGAATGGATACAGAAAATATGGTTCATTTACTCAACTATTAAGAAGGAAGACTTCTTGAGTTTTGCAGACAAATGGATGGAACTAGAAAATATCATCCTGAGTGTGGTAACTCAGACCCAAAATGATATGCATGGTATGTATTGAGTAACAATGAGATATTAGCCAAAAATGTAAAGAGTTACAAGGATACAATCCGGAGAACATAAGAAGGCTAACAAACTAAAGGGCCTAAGTGAGGATCCCTCTATCCCACTGGGGAGGGAGAAGAAAGCAATCATAGGAGGGGGGAGGGAGGGACCCAGGTGGTAAAGGCAACAAGGAGGGGAAGAGGGGAGAAAAGAACTGAAGCCCTGAGGGCCAGCTGAAAGAATTGAAACAGGCAAACTTGAGAGGTAGGAGGAGGGTGAAATTCCTCTAGAATGTACCAGAGATGTGGAAGGTGAGAGACTCTCAGGACTCAAAGGGATGGACCTTAGATTAACTGCCCTACAGTGGGAAGAGGGAACTTGTAGAATCCACCTCCAGTTAAACAACAGGGCATCAAGCAGAGGGATGGGGTTGCTATCCCACACTCAAAAACGCTGACCCAGAATTGTTCCTTTCTGAAAGAACAGCAGGAACAAAAATGGAGAAGAGCTTGAGGGAAAGGAGGTCCAGCTACAGGCCCAAAGTAGGATCCAGCTCAATGGGAGGCCCCAAGGCCTGACACTATTACTGATGTTATAATATGCTTACAAACAGGAGTCTATTATGACTGCCCTCTGAAAGGCCCAACAAGCAAGTCAAAGAGTCACATGCAGGTATTTATACCCAACCAATGGACAGAAGCCTGGGACGTCTTGTGGTTAAATTAGGGAAAAGCTGGAAGAAACTGAGGAGGAGTGTGACCCTATAGGAAGTCCAGCAGTCTCAACCAACATGGAACCCCAGGATCTCTTGGATACTGAACCACCAACAAGGCAGCATATACCAGTTTATATGAGGCCTCCAAGGAATATACAGCAGAAGACTACCAGTTTTGGACTCAGTCAGAGAAGATGCACCTAACCCTTGAGAGACTTGGGGCCCCAGGGAGTGGGGAGGTATGGTGAGGTGGGGTTCGCGGGTGTGGACATACTCTTGGAGATAGGGAAGCAGAGGAGAAGGTTTGGGATGTGGGACAGTCGGAAGTCTGGGAGGGAAATAAAGTCTGGACTGTAAAAATGATTAAAGAATAAAAAATCAAAGAAAAGAAAACACTTCCCTTTCAATTGATGCTAATATTTAAAAACAAATCAGTAAGTAATCAGAAGGTCTCCTAACAAAAATGCTGCAAAACAATACGAATGGCATCATCATAGGAACAGATATACCTGTCTCTTATTTATTACACTGAACAGAAAATGACACAAATTGTAAATTGGCTTAATTGCAGAGATATCCTCAGTCCAAGGCATAAATTGTGTATTGAACAGTAGCTGTTGATTGGTCAGTTTCTTTGCTGACTAGTAAGTCAGCAAATACAGTGAGCATAAGGGAAGAACGTGACAATTAAAGTAATATCAGGGGCACTCATTTATTTGGCCACTACAGACATGCGCAGCATAATTTTTGTAGTATTGTCATCTATAATGAAGAAAGGGAAAGCTCTATTATGATTACTAATAAGTGGATTTACACACATAATCTGAAATACTTTGAACAAACTCTGACACAATAGTTAATTTTTCAGTTTTATTCATCTGAAATCAGATCTGTGCATATTCTTCTGAAATACATGTTTTATGGAGTGACATTCCTAACGCATTATTTATGTAAACTCTACTTGAAATTTCTTCCTTACAAAAATAATGAATCCTGGTTCTATTCAAGTACACATCTAAGCCTATTAAATTATTCTCAGAAAATCAAAATATTACTTTTTAGTCACAAATCTTTCTGAGCAGCAGGGTCGAGGCTAGGCTAATTATGTGAAAATCTACGTAATAATACAGCTCTGAAAATGTAAGAGAGGATGAATAATGAGGGAAGACAATTCTTGCAACTGTTTAAGTTCTAAAATGCTTTGAAATCCATGTAAGATCTCATTGTTAGCTTTGGAAACCCTTTAGCCTAGATATAATCTTTAAAAAACATGGGATAAAAGACAGAATAAAGATACTCCATAGTCAGCCTAAATAGGGGCATCAAGAAGATTTAAGGATTGAAAAAGTATTTAATACATCACACACACACACACACACACACACACACACACACACACACAGAGCGAGAGAGAGAGAGAGAGAGAGAGAGAGAGAGAGAGAGAGAGAGAGGTCTAATGAACCCTGTCAAGCCATCACAGAATCTAGACCTTTGAAATCATAAATATTTCATTATTTATAGGCGATATTTGCAGAAAGCTAGCAACAGAAACATATAAGATTGATAACATTGGAGAAATTAATGTGGATACAACCACTTATAATACAAAAATTCAGAACTGTTTTTAAAACATCAGAAGCAGGCGTTTAGACCTACTTTTGAACAAAATACAGAAAAATGACATAATGTCCATGTAATATTAAAAAGAAATGTCCTGCCCCTACATAAAATTTAAGCCACTTTTTAATAAAATTAAAATAGCTTGTTTATTATTATGATTTACCATATTTTAAGTCACTATAAAGATAGTGGAGCTATAACATGATATATACAACTCCCACAAATTGCTAAATTCATATTGCTATTGTTGTTTTATCAAGCGAATCCTTGCAAATTTTAATAACTTCTGTAAAAATTATACTGCAGTTCAAATATTAAAAATAGGTCACAGCTAAGAAAACAAGTTTCTAAACAATAAAGGAACAAAGTTTTTTTAATTTATTATTTTATTTATGAGTACACTGCAGCTGTCTTCAGACACACACTAGAAGAGGGCATCAGATCCCCTTACAGATGGTTGTGAGCCACCATGTGGTTGCTGGGAATTGAACTCAGGACCTATGGAAGAGCAGTCAGTGCTCTTTACTGCTTGAACCATCTCTCCAGCCCGAGTAAAAAGTTTTATGACTACATAGTCATAAACTATCACTATTACTAAACTAATATGCACTGGTAATAGCTTTGCTTCTAAGACTAAATACCTGAAGCATTTGTTATTAAATCACAGTGTCTATAAAAGAAACAATCATATTTTTGGTCATAAATATAAGTATTTGTATTTTGAAGAATGGTTCATAATAGAAAAGACAATACCACCACCAAAAGAACATATAAATCAGCTGGAAATAAATTTGTGGTAGCTATAGAAATCATTTCTTCCTTATGTCTAGTTAGAAGGTTCTGTTTCAGTTACTCTTGAATTTTTTTATTCTAGGACAACTTACACCATGTGGAGCATGGTAAACATGGATGGACATTTGAGTTCCTTGGACTCCCTTGAGCATTCCAGGGGAAGGGTTTGCCTGGTTTCCAAGTTTTCATCAGATCTTCTTTCCCATAGTTTTTATGTGAAATATTCAGTGTTATTTTAATGACACCAATCTCTTTACAAAATGTATCTTCTTTGTACCAAACTTTACTAGACCTTTTTAACAAAAATAAACATTAATATTTTTCTGTTTCATTTGTTCTTCAAATTCTTATTATATACCTGGCTGAAAAATAGATTTTAAAAACCATGTCATATTCTGAAATCTAATTCTGAAAATCAATGCCTGGAAACATACTCTGTCAAATAAATTATGTCATCAACATCAACTTTCCACATTGTATTGGAACCTGGACACAGTATAGACATGTATGCTATGTTTTTTTATCTGATTTCTAATATAATCGTAGTACCCATCTGAGATCTCATGAGCCTAAACATCATGATTTAGACATATAGTATTCCCTTCTAAAGAGAGCAATATGAAAACATCAAGAATAGATTGAAACTTAGAAGATATAAAGCTATCAGAACAAAAAATAAAATGCAAAATCTATACCTGGCACTAGAGACAGATATAGTATTATGTGAACTCCAACACCTGTAAGTTGGCTGGCTCACACTATCTGAGCTTAAAACACTAAGAAGGTGATAATCAGAGAAACCAGTAACATTGGTCCAGACCGGAAACAAAGTAATTAATGAAGTATTATTATTCAAGAAAACTTTAAGAACTTTATTTCCAGCATTCATAATATCACTTAGTTTAAGCTCTATACATAAATATTTTCTAAGACACACAAAAACATTTGCACATACACACTTACTAAGGTAGACACCTGTACTTGTGAAAATCATAGATCTTAACATTTTGAAAAACCTAACACATATCAGGATTATTAAATATATTCAAACTATTCACTTATGTAATTCACTCAGAAAGTGGTAGTTACACTATACCTTATAATTAATATCAGACTGCCTACACAGAATCAAATTAGCTGAGCCAGTACTCTGTGTAACTTTTTCTGGAGCACTGTCAGGATTGAACATAAATAACCTCAACAATAGGTTCTTTGTGATGCTCCTCTATTATATAGAGACTGCTAGAAGCTCAAGCTTCATCATTCTTTCCCTGGACTTGGGAAAATTCAGTATTAAAGTGATCCCAAATAATATATTTCAATGTCATTAAAAATAAAACTCCTATAACATATCTTGGTTTGTGTTTTACTCATTGGATTAGTTTGATAAATGCATCCTTACCTCATATTACTATAACATAAACATAGTCATGAAAAATTGTCTAGACCATATGAAGCTATTATATAAAGCTATTGAATAAAGCACGCAAGGAAAGTATTGCTCATAGAGTCAAAATATTCCTGTAGGATAAAGTTTAAAAATTGCAATCTTTCTTATGACAAATCTTCATTCCAGTATGGGGTCAGAACCATTGACTCAATGATGCCATAACAACTACCAAACATCTTTCATTTCTTGTGGATGCTATTCTCATTTGTTAATTATTTTGAGTATAAGCCTGGGCATGAGACTTTAATAATGCAACTAAAACTCTAATTCATCTGAGAAAATGTACGAGTGGATAGAGAGATTGGGAATGTGTGATAAAATACTCTAAGCCCTTGGAATTAATTTACAATGAGGAGTATCATAACAGAAATCAGATGACCATTAGTCATAGTCTGCTGACCACTAAGAGCCACTGATTGTGTTTAAGTGACTCACAAATTGCATACCATGTGATCTTCAATAAATTCTTTAATCTGTCCTAGAAAACATGGTGAAAGTCACTCAAAGACAACAGCTCCCAATTCTTGGAATTGAAGAATATAAGCTTAAAGAAAAGAACATTTTTTGTAGCAGTAGTTAATTACAAATCTTGATATACAGAGTTTATTCTGGATTGTCCAAGAGGACAGTAAAAAATATCCTAAGAAAAAAGACACAGCAAAGCATTCTAGACAGAGGAGAAGGTAAAGGGGTTTGGAAGATGGGAAACAGCTTTGAAGTGATGCACAAGTGCCGGAGTTTGCCAGGAGCCGCAAGGGCCATGGACCACATGAAAATGAGAACATGGAAACTGGAGCAATAGGTCCCTAGACTCCAGAGTCTGTCCCTGTGACATAGATTTTTATCTGAGCTCCCGAACAATGAAATAATGAATTTTTGATGCTGTAATCACCTTGCTTTGGGGTTAGTTGTGGCAGCTGCTGAAAGAAATGGTTACATTTGCCTTTTTCTTTGGTTTGTTAGGCCATTAAAATTAATGTAAATATACTTATTCATAGAATTATGGAAGAATTAAGAAGATAATAAATATGGCATACATGGTAGAGTAACCTACACTTAGCAGGAGTAACACAAAATGTTAATAGGCAATTTTCTTTCTTTCTCTTCTTCTAGATATATCATAGGTATCTACATCTTGACCTATAGCTATGATCACATAAATTAATATTGCTATGTCAACAGCTACTACTATACCTATACTATCATGAAATTGTACCCTGATTCTGAAAATTACTGTTTCTTTTACTCAATATAATAAATATTTTAATCAGTGGACACCAAGTACACTTAAAAAATTCTAAAATTTATATTATTCAATTTCTCTATTATTCTATGAGTAATAATATAAAATAAATAACTTGATACTCTCTTGAACACTTATCTACTAAGTAAAAGGCTAAATGGAGGATGAGAATTCTAAATATGCACATTTTCTCCATGAAGTTTCCCTTCCTAAGCCAGTCAGGGTGGGTCATATCTGTAATCCCAGCACTAGAGATACTGACACAAAACAGTTTTCCATGATCTTGAAGGCAGCCTAGGCTACCCAATTAATTCTAGGCCAGCTTTGGCTATAGAATAAGACCATGCCCTCCAAAACAGAAAATAGTCTCTTATGGGTGTTAAGTTTGTAGTTAGCCCAATGTGGGTTGTCTTCCCAACAACAGCAGAATTGAATTGTGGTGGTTAGTAGGACTAAGAGGAGATAACTGCAGTTGTTTTACCCCAAAAGCCACATTATATATATATGTGATTATATATGTCATATATATATATGATTCTATTCTAGTAGGCAGATCACACACACACACACACACACACACACACACACCAGCTTTACGTGGAAAATTTTTACTTTGTGTTCTTTATCTGCAAGATTGTCATTTATGTCACTCATAAAAATCTTTAGACAAACTTAGAATAACATTTCCTTTCTATTTTAGCTTATAACAAATTACCACTGATGTTTATTATTTTTAATTCCTTTTGATACAATTATTTGCTTTTAAATATATCCATTAAATTGTAAACACCCTGGAGACAGACATCATGAATAACATCTGATTTTCATACAAGGTAGTCATGTTCAAAGCTTTATAATCTATCCTAAATGCAGAACTCACACCACACATGCACACCTGCCTATATACATGGGTATACACATCCCTTTTCCTTCTATTGATTGTGTACCTGTTTAAATTTATTTAAAGCAGCCCCTGCACTCCTGTTCGTTGAGGTTTTGAAGGACTTTAGATACTTTTTATTTTCCTAAAAAGAAAAAAAAAATCCTACTTTTTCCATAGGTATATTAAGGAATATCCTATGTGAAAGAGCTGTTGACATGACTTAGAATATTGCAATGATAGTAATGACATTTTACATTCATCAGTTAAATGTATTAGGAAAAATCCATGCTCAGTATATTAACTCTCTTTGCTTTAGGGACATCACTAAATCCAATATACAGAATATTCACGTAATGGAAAGTGGTCAATGACTAAAGAAAAACATAAAACAATTCAAAGTATTTTGGATCTATTATATAACAGATTGTAACACTCAGCTTTGCAATTTATACTCATCTTTATTTTTTACAACTCATAAACTTTCTTTTCTCAGTAGTCTAATATTGTGAGTTTAATGTCTGTAGTCATATTGGAATTGCCTAAAGTTTCTAGCAAGTATAAGCCATTATCTTTGAAACTTTATTTTTTAAGTTTAGAAGGGTTATCAGCAATGAATACATAAAAATTGGTGCATAAAATATATTTTGTTAGATGAATGTGTGGAAAACTGACTAGTGTCTAAAGCAGAGGTCATTTCCCACTACTGAAGCTAGGTGGTATAGAAGATCCTGAAAGGCTTTATTACCTTTCATGTCCCCTGGCATCAAAATCCATATGACTAGATTCTTGATTTTAAGTGATCTTCCCATATGACTGTGATGACTCCTAAGAATTACAGAAGCAATAATATTAACCTACCATCAGTTTTTACAAACACTTTATAGAAGATCCACTCATATCTTACATAGATTCAAAAATCCCATCAGTCTGAGTTATGTTTCAATTGCTGTGGCAAAATACCATGACCAAGGCAATTCATAGAAGAAGTTATCTAATTGGTCTATGGTTTCAGAGGATTAGAGTCCATGATGACATAAAGGCATGGGCAAAGGAACAACTCAGAGTTCCCACCTTGATCCTAAAGCAAGAAGCAGAAAGAGGAAAATTACCCTGGAAGTATCTAGTCATCTGAAACCTCAAATCTGTCCATAGTGATAAGACTCCCCCAACAAGACTACATCTTCTAATGCTTCCCAAGCATTTCTACCAACTGAGGATCAAATATGGAAATACGTGAGCCTATAGGGACACATTCTTATTCAAACAACCAAAACCACTCTAATGTGTATTCCACTGCAAGTTTGGATGTTTTAGATGAACCATTCCCTGAAGACTTGTGTTTAAGTTACACTCTAAAACTAAGAGAAAGGCAATCATAGATATATCTGATCAAATCAATATCTAGCATGACCCAATCTAGACACTTTTACAAGAGTATATGCTACCCAAAAGGGGTGAATTTTTGAAGCTAAATATGACACAGAATTTTTTTTATATCACAAATGTTTTCTTTTTCTTGTTTTGCTTTTCTTTTCACTGAAAATACTTTGTTTTCTCACATATTATATCCTGAATATGGTTTCCTGACCTTCTATTCCTCCCAGTTCCTTCCCATCTCCCTTCCCATTCAGATCCACTCTCTTTCCATCTCTCACTAGAAAGTAAGCAGTCTTCAAAGGGATAATAAAATGAAATGAAATAGAGAAAAAATAAAATAAAATAAAACAAAAGCTGACATTAAAACTCGATAGGACAAATGAACAGTAGGAAAAAAGTTCAAGAGAAGACAGAAGAAACAGAGACCTTCCCCTTTGTACTCAGAAATCTCACACAAGCACTGAACTAGAGGCTATATGTATACAGAAAGGATTGTTGAGAGAAATCTCTGTGAGTTCATATGTGTGTGTGTGTGTGTCCTGTTTATTTTGAAGGTCTTATTTTCTTTGTGTCCCCCATCCTCTCTAGTTCTTACACTCTTCCTCGCTCCTCTTCTGTGGAGTTCTAAGAGCCAGAGGGCATAGGTAGCACATTTTTTTTTTTTTAAATATACTTTACTTACGTTTCAAATGTTTCCCCCTTTCCAGCTCTCCCCTTTGGAACCTCCCCATTCCCTTCCCCCTCCCCCTGCCACTATGGAGGTATTCCCTCACTCACCCACCCATCCATTCTCTTCTTCCCTCCTTGGCATTCTCCTATACTGGGGGATCTAACACCCTCAGGCCCAAGGGCCTCTACTCCTCCTGATGTCTAACAAGACCCTCCTCTGCCGCATATGTGGCCAGCACCATGGGTCCCTCCATGTGTCTTCTTTGGTTGGTGATTCAGTCTCCGGGAGTATCAAGGGGTCAGGCCAATTCCCATTGTTGCTGCCTCCCTCGGACTGCAAACTCCCTCAGCTCCTTCAGTCCCTTCTACAAGTCCTCTATCTGGGACCTCACACCCTGCCCTACTGTTGCTGCGAAGTAACACTTGGGTATTTTGAACTTTTGGGCTTATAACCACTTATCAGTGAGTACATACCATGTTGATTCTTTTGTGTCTGTATCTTACAGACAGGACATCATTGTAGATCAAAAGATTTGTGGCTGAATCTGTGCTTATGTTTTTCCTTTAGTGGCTTGCAGACTACCTTCCTGTAGCAAAGATTCTAGTACATAGGAGTGAAGGCTCCAGGTAGTGACCAGTTGACTTCTCCATGGTCAATGACATGTGCATGTGTTTTCTTCAGCAATGGCACCTTGCCATCAGGCTGTGTAAAAAAAAACCTATGGTCCTGACAGAAATCTGTTGTTTGGGAGTTTTCCGTGAAACCTCTTTGACCAAAAATGCAAATGCAACCCAATCAGGTATGAGAAGCTTTATTTGGTGACAAAAGATAGCCAGTTGAGGCCCTGTCTTGCCTGTTATTTGGCAGTTGAATTTTGATTGTGTCAAATATATATATATATATATATATGTATATATATATATATATAATTTGTATATGTATGTTACTCATATATATGGAATATGTATATGTATATGATGTACACATATATGATGTACACATGTATACATCTATATATACATATATATATACACACATGCATATCTTTTGTCTTTCATCTATTCTCCCCCTTGTCTCTCCTCCCTCCTCCTTTCCACTTGATCCTCCTGTTCCAGACACCCCACCCCACACACTAATAATCCTTCTATGACTATCTATTATATTTTCCTTTTGTACTGATAGCACTATGCCCTTTCACTTCTTTATACTTAAACACTATAATTTTGTGAACTGTGACTTGGTTATCATTTATTTAATAGCTAAAATCCACATGTAAGTGAATCCATACCATATTTGTCTTCCTTGTTCTAGGTTACTTTACTCATGATGTTTTTTACAGTCTCATGCCTTTAACTGCTAATTTTATAATCTCATGGGCTCAAGATATACAGTTTAGCCATTAAAAGCAAAGTTTACAACCACAAAGATGTTTTAAAAATTAATTTAAATTACTTCAATGAAGTTATAAAAACAAAATAAAATGTATTTAATTATATCATCCAACCAAATAGCCTTTTATATGAAACACAAATGTAGTGGAATGGAAAACATTTGAAGTTCTAACAAGGAATTTTAAATTACTTTGCTAGCTATGCAACTTTCCAAATGTCTCCCATTATTTAATATTCACTTTGTTATCCTCTTTTTCAATGTGTACTTCTGTGTGCATCCTTGCCTTGAGTTACGGATTATTTACAGTTATGTAGGAGACTATTCCTACATACTATCAGCAACTGCAAACCAAATTCATGATGTCCTTGCTTTCATTGTGGTATAATTTTTTCATTGTATTTGTTATTTGTAATAGGTAAATATGTTTTAACAATATCTTATTAACTCTTCCTTATTTATTTCATATATTATAAGCTATTCCTTATTCATTTCAAATATTATCTCTTGAGACCATGAGCATCTCACAGATTTGCAGGCTGTATGAATGTATCTAGAAGTGAATTTTTGAGCTCAGTCAGAAAATTGCCTGCCTCACAAGCATGAGAACCTGTGTTTGATCCCCTGACACAGGCAAAATTTCTAGGCATCACACCATTTATAAAAATAATATTAGTAAGAAGCAGAAAAACACAAAGATTCCCAGTGAGGTCAGGCCAACCAGTAGTGCTGGTTGTTCTGTCAACCTGACACTAACCTAATCATTGTTCAGGAAGAGGGAAACGTACTTGAGAAAATACCCCCAGAAGATTAGTCCATAGGCAAGTATGTAGGCCATTTTCTTACTTAGCTATTGATGTGGCAGGGTTCAGCCCATTCTCTGTGATTCTACTTGGACAGGCGCTTCAGCATGATGTAACAAGGAAGGATGAGCAAGTCATTAAAAGCAAGCCAGTAAGAACTCTCCGCTATGGCCCTCTGCTTCAGGTCCTGTTCTAGATGCTTGCACTTGCTTCCGTGGATGAAGGACTAAATGCTGTAAGATGAAATAAACCTTGTTTGTTCAGGTTGCTTTTGGTCATGGTGAGGAGATTCTGTTTCTGCTTGGTTTGGTTTGGGTTTTTTTGTAACCTGCCCTCTCACTATAGTCTCTATAGTCCTGGCAGTCCTGGAACTCACAATATAGGCCAGGCTGGCCTTGATCTCACAGATATTTGCCTGCCTTTGTCTTCCAGGTGCTAGGATTAAAAGCCTTTGATAGAAGCACTAACCAAGACAGCAGTCTAACATATTTGGTGAGTTTCAGAACAAAAAGAGACCCAATCTCAAAGGAGAATGACATATCTGGTTGTTCTCATGCCTGCATATACACATTCACATACATAACATACATTAATTAAACGATTAAAAATATTAATAAATATTTATTTACAAAAATAAAATATTTTGTAAATTGCTTACATGTAGTACACATTAGAACAGTTGAGCTGAATGTGACTCTTATAGTTCAGTTTGGTTTTGCCTTCTTCTCCATCCCTGTGCCTGCAAACTCTTAGCAACTGCAAATACAATAACAATTTATATATGCTCTTGATTACTCCTTGTTACAATTTGATTTTTATGTGTTATTTCATGATGCACAAATACAAATTATTTTTATTCATTTCAGTCATTATCTTTCTAAGGACCATGACCTCCTGACAGACAGAATTTTTCTGAAGGACTTTAGAAGTCAGTTTTGAGTTCGGGATATTAAGCCTTGACCAGGATGAACTGTTTGGAATTTCCATCTGCATTTGATGAGGAAGTTGTGGCCTCTCTTTTCACTGATGTGGATTTTGCCATCATTTTCCATGCCTCTAACCTGCAGCCTTGATTACTATAATACTCTTGACTTTGGGCTACTTGTGAGCCTCAGCTGGTGAGGAATGCTGCAATCTGTTTGCTTGTGGGTAGCCACTTCAGGAAGCATACAGTACCACTGTTCCATCATAAAATGCAATGGGGTTGCTCTTTAATGAAGCCACAGCCACACTGAGTGTATTTGAGGCATCACTTGAATATTTAATATGTCTAAATGGAAAAGAGATATGCTTTGCTTGCTTCCTTGTGCTATTTTACCATCAGTGGTTGAACAAAAGACACTTAATAAAAACATCTTAGCTGAAGGTTATTTCAACAGTGTAGGCATTATACAGCAGAAAAGTTAGTTTCGTGGGAAGATTTAAAGTCCCCTGTTTTCAAACTTGATGCAAATGTTTATTAAGATTCTAACAAAAGAACACAGGAATATGTTTAGAGCTGACAGGACAATTTTTTGTAAACTGAGAAGCAACATACACATAAAAACCACGAAGAAGTACAGCAGATTGGATACATACAGTAGAATAAAAACAAAAAGGTTAGCATCATCAAATGACTCTATTAAAGGAATCATGTAGGCAAGACCTGAGAAAGGATGTCCTGTGGATTTTTAAAAAGGGAAATAAGATATATATCATAGACAATTTATTATTATAAAAAATATTACATATATTATAGGCAATTTTACATACATGATTAATAAGCATATCTACTCTAAATACCCATGTACATGTTATTATATATGCTTGTATGTATATTTATAGTAATTCTTCATATTTATAATTATATATACTTGTTATACACACACATATTTATATATGTGTGTGTGTGTGTGTGTGTGTGTGTGTGTTTCTCTCAATGAATACTTGTCTCTCCTTTGTCTCTTCTTTCCATTCTCTTCTGGCCATTATTGTATCATCTAGGTAACTTCCTTTGTAAACAAGTAACATTCCTTTAAAGCACATTTTGATGTTATACTTTTCAAGGAATATGGAAATATCAGGATTTCATAAGTCTCTGCGCTAAGTTCAGTACATCCTTTTACACCTCCCAGAGCACTGGGAATGAAATTGTAATAAGGAACTGGAAGATTAACACATCTACCAGTATGTTTCATGAGAAGCAACAGAAACACTTCTACTGAGTTAACATCCAAAACATATGGGGAGTTAATCCTAATCTTAGAAATTTATTAGAAGCTTCTTACAAAAGATTCACAGAAAATGTTGGAAGTAAAAAGAGCTGGCAATTGTAATCCTGGTCTAGGTGCTGTTTGGTTGTTGAGCTTGAGGCTCTGGGGTGGAATTACACAGTCTTTAGTCAACTGGCCACAAATCAAGCTTTATTGCTCATTGGGTGTGAGACTTAACAATTTCCAAATTCTAAAACTCAGTTTTCATGACTAAAATCATACCAATTACATCAATAATGGAGATGATTACTTGTTAAGTGAGATGCCTTCTTTCATGGTGTCTGTGAAAGAACATTCATCTTCTTTATCTGGTTTTATTCCTATTCCAGGTAAAATGTAAGGAAAGTGTTCTCGGACTTTCTAGGTATTTTAGATGTCTATACTGAGCTCACAAGGTGTGAGAGAATCATGTTCACTGTTGACTAAATGTATCTCTTCTTCATAATTGATGTCTTTAAATCTTTCATTTCTTCCTATCTTCATCAGTTCAACCTAGAATTACTAAGTACAACCAACAAGCTGGACATTTTTCAATTAACTGACATCATCCCAGTGAATGAGGCAAAAGTCCTCGGCAGAGAAATCAAATTCACATTGTTATGAAGTATCAACAGATGAGTAAAAATTAGAAAAATGTACCTGAGCAGGGAAATGTTTACAAGCTCCTGCTTCTGATGAGTGAGGCTGGAGCCATAGATCTTACAGGAGAGGAGGTAAAGATAGCAGGGCCTAATAAATAAGCAGTCTAAGTCAGAAGGCATTCTTCAGAGCTCTTGCCACTTGCTTCCTGAAGCCACACAATGGTGCTTTCCACAGATGCTAATATTAAGAATTGGGCCATGACTTTCAAAGTGACATTTGGAAAAGCATACTCCCTATTTCAGGGAACCAACCCACCTGTGAAATGTAACCCTGTAATTTCTATATACCCTGTCAGCAATATTTCTCTTTCATTCAATGGTAAGGTAGCAATTAAAATAAAATATAATACAGAACACAAAAAGAGTACAAAGAAAACTATGAGAGACTCCCAATGAAAATGAAAAGAAGATGTGGAAGAGATGAGCTTCTTTGTACTATGTGTGGGCAATAACTGGGAGTTGAATTTATCCATCTGTATTGTTCTTCACTCCTAGCGAGAAACTCAGTCTATAGCCAGTATGACTTCCATTGTAATTAGGATTTAAAGTCCTCTATTCTACCTTCATTTGAGTAAATGCGATAACTGCACTTGTTGATTAAAAATGAAATAGTGTTGTTTTAAGAAAAACCATTATGCATATATATGCATGCTGATTGATTTTTTTTTAGCCCATAGTAGCTAAACTTACTTCTACTTCAAATCCACCTAAATTGCTTCCATTTTGTTATGTTGGTCGCCTTTGAAAATATAGCTGAGAAATTTCTTTTCTATTTCCTTGGGATTGCCAGTCAGTCACGACTTCCTGCACGTAAAAGTTATGAATGTATGAAGTATCATCTTCTTCTAAGATACCTGAGCTCTGTGATGAACTATCTCAAGCTGAAGCCCGAATGAACGGGGGGCCAAAAAAGCATGTAAGGTAAGAATTCAGCTATAATTATTCTTGTTTAGGAGTAGACACTGTTATGAATTATGGGTTAACCCAATGTAATAAAATTTTAGTGAGGCTTTGTCTTACATTGTCAATTAAATAAACTTCTGGCCTACAGACTGTAATTTGATTTACATTGCCTTCGTCTTTATTTTTACGAAAGTGAGAAATTACAGAGCTATCCTAATGTTTCAAAAGATTAATTGTCCATAACGCCAATTTGATTTGCATGAAGTCAGCACAGCTGTAATCACGCTCACCTCCCCTAGTGAATATATCTAAGAAAATAGTCCTGGGTTACAAGTTCCATCATGTTACACTCAAGAAGCCAAACTAAATATAGCGAAACCTGCCTGCTGCACTTTCCCCTGGATGCTCTCCTGCAGTCGATCTTCAGATTTCAAAGACTATACAATGTTTCAAAACCTGCAGGTCACCAGCATTTGACTGTTTTGTTTTTGTCTTCTTATCCTTTTTGAAAAACGATAAGAAAACTATTTTATTCTTTCAAGACAGTAATTGTTTGGTAGCAGAATCCTTTAGAAAGTCCTTTCAGAGTCAGTCAGTAGAAAAAGAAAGAAAATGTAATATAATATTGAATTTGAAGTTTTGCTTTTAGCTTTTCTTTGAGCAGACCTCGGTGATTTGTTTCCAGGGTTTATGCATTTTCACAAAATTAATGCATTGTGATCACCCTATGTCTCTCATGTAAATGGAATTGCCTCACTCACAGCTACAAGAGAGTTTGCATCTCTACTTATCAAGTATATTTTACTTTTTAAATTTTAATTGACAAATAATAAACATGAACTCTTTATGTACATTTTGATGTTTTCCTATGTAATTATTTTTATGGATTTTAAACAACTATAAATACTTTTTGTCAAAAATAATTTGAGTCTTTCATTACGAGAGACATATTTTGGATATTGGAATAAAAGCTTTATTCTGTTTACCAAAACAGAAAGGTAATGCCAAAATAATGTATGTTCAGTTCTAGAGACAGCTGCATTCAGATCATAATTAAAAAGCTCTTAAGAGATTTCCCCGACTTACTGTTCTTAAAACCGCCTTGCTTTTGAAATCTATATATTATGACGTGTATTCTTTCTTGCTCTCTGGGTATAAGAGGAAGGAGAAAGAATTTAAAATGGTAATGTAGACTTCAGAATGTGTATAGCTTCAGAGACACCTGACTTAGGCACAAAGTAAAGTAAGCCAGAAAGTTTAAAGATACCGGAGAGATTAATATAAGGAAGTTATGAGACCAGAGGTCCCAGCTGCACTTAATGGGAGGCAAGCTGAGTCAGAAAAAAAAATCTATTGGGTTCCAGATTTTCACCAGCTTAAGCAAATTACTCAAAAGTCATAACTCTATTTGTCTTATTCTCAAAAAATAAATATGAAAATATTATAAAAATTTTGATGAGATTACCTCCAGACCACAATGATGTAATTTTTCCTAGAACACACTCCCTAATGCTTGTACTTTGAACATTCTGCTCCTTAGTATCCACACACAAGTTGCTCTTGCTTTCCCTGGACACACACAGAGAAACATGTACTCAAGGGCAGTAAAAATTACAGGCAGTACCTGAAAGGTGAGAATTTTGTCTAAAGCTCTCATATTAGTTTTGTCCAATTTTTGGACTAAGAATACAAAAGTAGATGGACTAAAAATACAAAAGTAGACATATCTTGCCATTTGTATGAATATGCAAGAATGTCACAATGTACAAAAATACATCAGTACTCTCAGGAATAACTGGAAAAGTCCAGGGAGAATAGGTTGACAGAAGCCTGAGTTCTGGATCCTTTGCTGAATCCTGGTCCTTATTCCCTGTGTGTTGTTGCCCTTGGCACAACTTCTTACAATATGTTTCTTTGTTTCTGAAGGAAACCCTCCTTGTTTCCTAGGTTTAGCTTATATAGATTTTATATCCCATCAAAGAAATGAATGTAAAGTAAGAGTAATAATAATTTCATGCTACTAAAACCAAAACTGCATGTTTAGAGCCTTTGGAGTTGAGTGTCAGGAATAGGATTACCATTGCAATGGCTACTCATATTTTTGATTGCCTAGTAGAAAGTGGGTGTTTCTATAACTTTTCTGCTTCATCTCAAATGGTTTGAGATGAAAAGATGGTGCTGGACTAAAACACCATCAGTAAAGGCAGCTTAAGGACAAAAAGAGTTTATTTGATAGGATGGGTATTTGTTTCATCATGGCGATGAAGCATGGCAGCAAGAGGTAAACTTGGTGGCTTGAACAGGAAGTTGAAAGATTGAATATTCAATTTCTTTTTTTTTTTTTATTGTTTTTTCGAGACAGGTTTTCTCTGTATAGCCCTGGCTGTCCTGTAACTCACTCTCTAGACCAGGCTGGCCTTGAACTCAGAAATCTGCCTGTCTCTGCCTCCCACGTGCTAGGATTAAAGGCGTGCACCACCACTGCCCAGCTGCATATTCAATTTCAACAAGAAGCAGAGAAAGCAAACTGGAAGTGGGCCTAAGCTATAATATCTCAAAGTCTGCCCAAGTGACATACTTCTTTAAACAAAGCTACACCACCTCTTCCAACTGGGTCAAGGTTGAGAAAGAGTTCTGTGTGTGTGTGTGTGTGTGTGTGTGTTTGTGCTCATGTGCGCGCACACACACATAAATTTACATAATGTATTTATAAAATGGTTTCTTTAACCTGTCTTTGCATTTCAGTCTGCTGCCTTATCCTAACTGTCAAATCTTTGCCTGTTCCATGAAACCTACTGAGTTGAACAACCAGCATCTCCTTTGCAAGTTCTTCATATATCTAAACCTATGGAAAATGTTCTTATTCAAACTCTCAGAGTGCTTATTCTAGGTATATTAAATAACTTCTTTTTCTAGCCATAAGTTCATTTACTTATTCACTACACACTTACATATCTTTAATCATTAATGAAAGTTATATAACAATTATTTGAGTAATAATGAGAAAATAATTAGAAATTATTCTTATCTTTAAATTTTCAATGACATATGAAGGATGTAGATTTTAAATAAGGATTTATGACTCAAACTCAAATTCTGTCAAGTGCTTCAATCCTACCTTTTCTCTGTAATCAGAAGTGCCTACATAGTATACAAGTCCTTTAAATTATAAGCTTTACAAATTAATATACATCACCGACTATTTAATCACTTGTTTACTTTTCGCAAAATATTCATTGTTCTCTGAGAGTAAAAATGTATAATGAAAAACTTTAGTTTTTTCTTTCTTCTAATTATGTATACAAAGGTTCTTTTCATAGAACTGTGTTAATAACAGCACTTGCTGAGTTTGTGCCAAATATTATTAGAAGAAATTAATATACAGGGAATACAGTGATGGACAGCTCTGTTAGTTATGCCCAACGATATGCTTGTTCCAAGAAGATTAAGTGGTAATCTTAGAAGGCTTCACTCTGTCATTTTTGAATTAGAGGAGTTAAATTAGGAAACAGCAATGCCTTATTTTATATAGTGATTCAATTTATTTGACATTCATTCTCTTAAATGATACTTTAAAGGATTGTGACTTGTATTCACAATCACTTGGATTTGGAAGATTAATGTAACATGTTAAACAGTAAGACATTGAGAGTTTTGCCATATAATATTATGTTTGCAAATTTGCTTTCTCAAATGAACTGATGTCAGAAAATAGTTATATGACTATTTGTACAGTGGGTGTTTGCTTCTCAGTCTCAAGATAATATGGATAGTGAACAAGATGGAATGATAGCTCCTTACACACTCATTCAGTGACTCATCCTGGCAAGTTCAATTCTATCTGGTATAGAAAATGGATATCAAATATTGTCCAGTGATAAGTTGAACCATATCTGAAAACAATATGCATCATTACTACTACTTAATTACCTCACAGTAACTGATTAAGGCATATATATTATTGCTGAATATCTTGGTGTTCATGTGGGAATCCTAACTGTGTGCAAGGGTTGTCCCTGACTCTTTTGCTTTCTTCTGAAACCCTTTGCCTCCTACTGGGTTGCTTTGCCTAGCCTTCATGTGATTTTATGTACCTGGACTTTTTATTTTTTTAATTCATTATTTTATTTATTTACATTCCAAATGTTGCCTCCTCTCGCAGTCCCTCTCCCAGTCCCCACCCAGAGTTCTTCATCCCATTTCTCCTCCCCTTTGCCTCTGAGAGGGTACCCTACCCTGTCATCCCTCTTCTCTTGGGATTCAAGTCTATACAGGATTAGGCCCATCCTGTCTATCTGAGGCCATACTTACTGTATCTTGTTAGGTCATGTTTGGTTGATGTCCCTGAAAGGCCATCTCTTTTCTAAGGAAAACAGAGCAGGTGGAAAGTTTCCTTTTAAACCATCACCTGCAAAAAGTCTAAAGCCTATAATATAATATCAGTAGGATAGAAAAATAACTATCTTTCACATTTCTATTTTCTTACTTCAAATCCCACTGATATCTGTGGAGGTAATTTAAGAAGATCAAAAGATCGCTGAATACTTGAAGTGAAAACAATTATTCCCACTGAGCATTAGAAATGTGATCATGTCTTGTGGATCTCTGACAACCATGGATTCCATGAGCCCATTCATGATTTCCCCTATGTTTAGAGCTTCATTCTCTTTCATAAATATCCTACTTTGTGTGCTTAGTTGCATTAATACTATGCTTATAAATTCCTAGCCTTGTCTTCCGGTAGAATTATAGAATATTTGTGTTGTTTCTGGTTACTTAGTTCCTGCTTCATTGCCTCTCTTTGAATTTATAAATACATGATAGAACCTTTCAAATAACAAATCTATAATGATAATATGATGATGCTTTGTAAAACATCATGCTGTTTGTATGTCTTTGCTAATAGGCTAAATTAATTAGTCTCATTAACCAATAAATGTGAAATTAACTAGAATATGCCTTTGAGACATGCTTAGATTTATTAGACAAAAAAATGCCTCAAGTATAATTATTTCTGGTAGAAGCCATAGTTGAATGTCAACTGTTGAAATCTCAAACATAAAATCACAGTAAGCTAAAAAAAACAGTCAATGTGCTTTGGAAGAAAAATTGGGGATACTCAATGACAGTTAACGACTTGAGTGGGTTTCTAAGCACAAGTGTGTCTGGCAGTCACCATAGCTGTTAGCACAGTTGACACTTCAAACATAATCCATAAGTCTAATTCATAGACCATATGGGCAAAAATTCTTATTTCAATACTTTCTTGTTTGGTTAGATGTTTTTTCTAAACCTTTAAGTTGTAAAAGCTTTCAATCATAGTAATCAAAACAGCTTATTTTTGGTTACTAGTTTACTTTTTTCTAATTATCTTGTCTTTCAGTTAATTGTAAGTAAATTGCTCACTCTTTTTCTGTTTAAGAACTATAATTCTCATAGTATTTATTTTTATTGACAGTCCACCCTCTTCTGTTCCTACTATTCAAATGCAGGATGTAAAATCTTCCCTACTAATTTGACACTATTTTTTTCCAGGGAAAATCCTTGCAAGCCTTATTCCTGTAACACCTTTCATGTTTCCAAAACCATCAGTCTCTGCATTCTTAATACTTAGCACAGAAAGAACTACCACAATACTCAATGTCAACAAAACTGTTGCTTTAAAATTTTTTGTAACTCACAACCTCAATATCAGCCACCCATATAGTGCTGTATAACTGAATACAGCATGCATGCTATGGCTGAGTAGCTTAGTGTTCTTGTGTAAAGACCTAACAGTGTAAAACCTAACAGTGGGTGTAGGGATGATTCCTGACTCTCTTGCCTACTTGTGATATCTCTTTTCTCTTACTGGGTTGCCTTGCCAAGCTTTCATGTGATAATATATGCCTGGTCTTATTGTAGCTTGCTGGTCTGTTTGATTGATGGCCTTGGGAGTCCAGCTCTTTTCAGAGAGGAGGCAATAGGGGTGTGAATCTGGTCATGGTGGAGGGACTGTGGTCTGGATGTAGTATGTAGAAGAATTAAAAAAAAAATCAGTCATGCTACTATGTCAGCAAACAACTACATGTTGTTGTACACATTATCCAATATGTTCATTATTACACTTATATGAAAAAAGTAACATGATTTTATGTCTTTAGTTATTTATATCTCATGTTTTTCAAATAAATAAATACCCATAAAGCCAATAAATCTCTACTTTAAATAGGATAATTTTTGGCATATGACAAAAGTATGTAAAATAATAACTGTTTATCAAACAATGTGACATTAGGAGTATATGATAATTACTAAATAGCACATCACAAAACCTGTTGTCACTCAAAACCAGGAACTCTAATTGTCCTCTGTATACATATTATCTGTGCATTGCAGTGCATTTTATATTTTCAAGAGTTTTACATCTATAGATTAAACTGTTCTTGGGCAAAACCATTAAAATTACATTTTCTCATAGTTAATGTACAAATACTGTCCAGTTTTATGAATGTGACAAGAGCATACAAGAAATTTGCTTCTGCCTAAGGTGCCAGAATAAGTAATATTTCATAAGTATACTAAAGAGATAGAGACAATGTAGGTTATTATCATTCAAAGGCAGGAGAATATGGACATCAAAGAGTTTTCTGTCATAAATTTTTTCTATCAGGATTCCTAAAAGGAAACTTATTTAAAATACCTAGTCTGATCAGATAAAAATATAACCAAAAATTTCAATCCAGTCATGAAAATTTAACATATTATTAGTTTAAGTATTGGGTAGGGGATAACTTGTGGCTCAGTTTGTTCTACAGAGATTGGCAACCTTATCCCCCTTTAGTACACATACACTATTAAAGTATTTATACAACTTCCATAACAGTATTTAAAGATTCAACCACATCTTATTTTTACCCCTTCTTTTAAAAGCATTTTTGGCAACTAAAGTTCATCTTACTATCAAGACCCATAGCACACCAGACCTGTGGCTTGCCAGGCATTAGTCTGGATGTCAGGTTCATTTTAAATCATAGTAGGTCAAGTTTAAGGGACTAAAGGTCACTGGTAGGAATTCAAATCGTCATATTTAAAAGATTGGCTTCGTGTTCTAAATTCTAGCTGATTAAAATTTGCATAGTATGATATTAAAAGCAATACCATAACACATGTGATTCCCTGTTCCATGCTCTTTATCATTCTAAAATTGGCATTATAACATTAAATATCCCTGTACCTTCACATACAGCCACTGAAACAAGAAATTAATTTAAGCCTCAATATAATCTTTCTCTGCTCATCTGTATATTTTCTTTTCAATGCTGCTAACAGTATTATTTATAGTTAAATAAACATGGATGTTAATTATCATTCCCATTTCCTTCCCTTGCTAGTTGCTCCTGATGACCCCTATGATCATTTGATCTCATACTTCCTCAACTGTAAAAAACAAAACAAGGAAAAAAAAAGTACAGATAATTACACTTGCCTCATGGGGTAGGGAAAAGGATGAGCTTAGGTTGGATATCTGAAGACCTTCATTCAGTATTTATTCAGACCTGGTCCAAAGCTATGCAAGGTTGATTTCTTTCTTTTATCTTACACTTATACATGATGTATACAGTTTTTAAATGGTAGTGTTTTTCCTGTTCATGAAGTCCATGTATCCATAAATGAATAGTTGCCTATGATCATGAAAATATTTCAGGTGAATTTTCTATAAACTCTAATAATATTTCAATGTGAATTTCATGATTCAATTCTACACTCTCAGAGGGCCCCTTGCAAAATTTAATTTTTAAAATTATTTATTAATTTCTTTCATAACTAAATGAATTTTGGACTATTGATTGCCTCAACTTTTGGAGGTATCAGAAATAGACTTTTGGAGTACAGAATAAAACCATTAAAATAAAATACTGACATATTAAGAAAAGCACTGTGTTCCCATCAGTTTCTAACACCCAGCACACATCATTGTGCATTTATATATTTATTTATTTATTTACTCACTTCCATATTAGATTATTTTATAAGGTAACTTAATTGTCACTATTTTCTTGGCAAAAAAACAAGTGCTAGAGAGATTAGATAGTATATTTTTAGGACACATGATAAACTTTGGGCAGTCACAGTCAAACTTCAAAAGTCTAGTCTCTTTATCACTAAACAAAGGCTTATATCCAGTTTAGCCAAAGAGTTCAATAAATAGTTTGCTTAAAGATATTTCAGTTGCCCAAATCCAATTTCTAACAATTCAATGAAATTCTGTGACTATCCATTAAAAGACCCAGGGTATGCCATTGTAAGTGTTCTTTATTAAACATTACATGGAAGAGTTCTACTTAGGCCAAAGTAGACTGACTGAAGAAGGACAACTGCTGTTTTTCCAATCTTAGTTATAGTAAAGAAGTCTATTGGAACACATGGAAGAGATACTGGCATTAATCCCTCATTTCTCTTGGAATTGTTAGTGGGAGACATCACCTTGGCATTTGCTATACAGATTCAATCTCTTTTGAGAGACATACTCCATATGATGTTGAATGCATGGATCCATCTATCCTAGTGTTAAGGGTTTTGTGCTAACTTTTGACTCCAAACTTAAGAGAAGAAAATAGGATATGATATGTTTGCCTTTGAGTCTATGTACTTTAATAAACTAGGCCTGCCATGACAAAATTCTACTTCCAGGTTTGCTTAAACAATGTATGTTCATTCCCTCCCTTTTTTCCACTGGGGACTACAAGATCTGGATCAGAGTGCAGACAGCTTTCTTCTGAAAACTTTCTTTATCATGATAGATAATTGACTTCTTGATATCTCAGGCAATGCTCTTTTCTTAACATATCTGTTATCACTTTTGTCAACTTCTTCCCTTCCTTCCTTCCTTCCTTTCTTCCTTCCTTCCTTCTTTGAATTTCTTCTTTATTTGACTAAGAACAGATGTATATGCAGATGCTTGTGTACCTGTGTTCATATGAATGTGGAGGACATAGGTCAAGGTCAACTTCAAATGCTGCTCCACAGGGTACAACCACCTTAGATTTGAACCTAGGCATCTAATTGGCAACTGCAGCTTGTTTTTTGTATGGTTGGCTAGGTGGCCACCAAATCCCAAGGATCCTCCTGCTTCTATGTCTTCAGTATAGGGATTACTAGAACATGCCACCAACCTGGCTTTGTACAGGAGTGGTAGGGATAGAACTCAATTCCTTATAAGTTTTATGAAATGATGTATAATTCCGTGCTTCATTTTTTCTTCCTTTAAGAATATTAGAACTAATGAGTTAAAGATTCTTGATTGAATACTTTTTTTCTAGTTTTATATTTTTTTCATTTTTTCATACTTTCTTTACATTTCAAATGTTTCCCTCTTTCCAGATCTCCCCTTTGGAATCTCCCCATTCACGCCCCCCTCCCCGTGTCACTATGGGGTTATTCCCCCACCCACCCACCCACCCACCTACCCACTCTCGTCATCCCTCCTTGGCATTCTCCTATACTGGAGGATCTAACACCCTCAGGCCTGAGGGCCTCTGCTCCCCCTGATGTTTAACAAGACCCTCCTCTGCCTCATATGTGGCCAGCACCATGGGTCCCTCCATGTGTATATTCTTTGGTTGGTGATTCAGTCTCCAGGAGTATCGACGGGTCAGGCCAGTTGCCACTGTTGCTCTCTCCCTGGGGCTGCAAACTCCCTCGGCTCCTTCAGTCCCTTCTACAAGTCCTCCATCTGGGACCTCACACTCAGCCCTACTGTTGCTGTGAAATGACTCTTGGGTATTTCGAACTTTTGGACTAATAACCACATATCAGTGAGTACATACTAGGTTCATTCTTATGTGACTGTGTTACCTTGCTCAGGATGATATTTTCAAGTTCCATCCATTTGCCTGCGAATTTCATGAAGTCATTGTTTTTAATAGCTGATTAGTATGCCATTGTGTGAATGTACCACATTTTCTGTATCCATTCCTCTGTTGAGGGACATCTGGGTTCTTTCCAGTTTCTGACTATTTTAAATATGGCTGCTATGAACATAGTGGAGCTTGTGTCTTTATTACATGTTGGAGCATCTTCTGGGTATATGCCCAGGAGTGGAATAGTTGGATTCTCAGGTAGTATTATGTTCATTTTCTGAGGGTCCTCCAAACTGATTTCCAGAGAGCATGTATCAGCTTGCATTCCCACCAGCAATGGAGGAGTGTTCCTTTTTCTCCACATCCTCACCAACATCTGCTGCCACCTGAGATTTTGATCTTAGCCATTCTGACTGGTGTGAGGTGAAATCTCAGGGTTGTTTTGATTTGCATTCCCCTGATGACTAAGGATGTTGAACAGTTCTTTAGGTGCTTCTCAGCCATTCGAGTTTCCTCAGTTGAGAATTCTCTGTTTAACTCTGTTCCCCATTTTTTGATAGGGTTATTTGGATCTCTGAAGTCTAGCTTCTTGAGTTCTTTGTATATTTCCTAATCTGTAGGCTGCCGTTTTGTCCTATTGACAGTGTCCTTTGCCTTATAGAAGCTTTGTAATTTTATGAGGTCCCATTTGTTGATTCTTGATCTTAGAGCATAAGCCATTAGTGTTCTGTTCAGGACCTTTTCCCCACTTTCTCTTCTATTAGATTCAGTGTATCAGGTTTTATGTGGAGGTCCTTGATCCACTTGGACATGAGCTTTGTACAGGAAGATAGGAATGGATCAATTCGCAATCTTCTACATGTAGACTGCCAGTTGAACCAGCACCATTTGTTGAAGATACTGTCTTTTTTCCACTGTATGGTTTTAGCTCCCTTGTCAAAAATCTAGTGACCATATGTGTGTGGGTTCATTTCTGGGTCTTCAATTCTATTCCATTGATCTACCTGCCTGTCACTGCACCAATGCCATGCAGTTTTTATCACTACTGCACTGTAGTACAGCTTGAGGTCAGAGAGGTTGATTATCCCAGAAGCCTTTTTATTGTTGACAATAGTTTTTGCTATCCTGGGATTTTTGTTATTCCATATGAATTTGCTCTTTCTAAGTCTATGAAGAATTGAGTTGTGATTTTGATGGGGATTCCATTGAATCTGTAGATTGCTTTCTGCAGGATGGCCATTTTAACTATATTAATCCTGCCAATCCATGTGCATGGGAGATCTTTCCATCTTCTGAGGTCTTCTTCGACTTCTTTCTTCAGAGACTTGAAGTTCTTGTCATACAGATCTTTTACTTGTTTGGTTAGAGCCACACCAAGATACTTTATATTGTTTGTGACAATTGTGAAGGATGTCATTTGCCTAATTTCTTTCTCAGCCTGTTTATCCTTCGAGTATAGGAAGGCTACTGATTTGTTTGAGTAATTTTATATCCAGCCACATTGCTGAAGTTGTTTATCTGGTATAGGAGTTCTCTCGTGGAATTTTTGGGGTTACTTAAGTATAGTATAATGTCATCTGCAAATGGTGATATTTTGACTTCTTCCTTTTCTATTTGTATCCCTTTGACCTCCTTTTGTTGCCTAATTGTTCTGGTTAGGACTTTGAATACTATATTGAATAGGTAGGGAGAGAGTGAGCAGCCTTGTCCAGTCACTGATTTTATTGGAATTGTTTCAAGGTTCTCTCCATTTAGTTTGATGTTGGCTACTGGTTTGTTGAATATTGCTCTTACTATGTTTAGGTATGTGCCTTGAATTCCTAATTTTTCCAAGACTTTTATCAAGAAGGGATGTTTAATTTTGTCAAATGCTTTCTCAGCATCTACTGAGTTGATCGTGTAGTTTTTGTGAGTGTTCGTAAGTCTTGCTGAAAGTGACAACTTTATCCATTTTGACCCAATTAACCCAAGTGCTACATTATTTTAAGCTTTCTTTTGAAATAAAAATTTAAAAAGAAGAAACTTTTTGCCACAGAAGAAGCTGTCAGATGGGACTCCACCATTTCAGTATGTTAGATATGCTGTAGTTACTGTGTGTTGGAAAACACTTGGGTGTCAATAGTCTCCATGCATAAGCAAAGAACATGGTACACATACACAGAGAGCAGGTCTGAGGTGACATTAAGGAAATTCTCAAATCATTTCTTCTATAACATAACCACCAAAACTAACTTTGAATCCTTTTCTTTATCCCAAGAAAGCTGCTTTTAACCTTGAAACTGAATATTTTTGAGACAAAAATAAATTCATTATATAACTCTTTGTACAGAAGAATTTCATTAGTATAGCCAATTATATTGGCAATCCATGCATTGAGTTTTCATATGAAACTCAATTTATAGACAAAGTAAAAGTATTATAGTGACATTCAGCATTTCCTCCCATTTTTATCTCTAATGATATGACCAAAATTTAAGCAAGATTTGGTCTCCAGACATAGTTAAATACAACGCTAAATATTTTGTTACTTTCTTGCTATATATTTTATTATTTGTAATTATATAACACAAAGTAAAGTGCTGTTATGTTGTGAAATAATTACTTGTGATATTTAGTATTATTGCAATTTTACCAGAAGCAAAGAATCTTAATCCAGCTTAACTGGATCAATCCCTTGTCTAGGTTGACTGATTACTGTGAAAGTTTCTTGTTTATTAGGCAAAAATGCCTTAGACACAAAATAATGGCTAAGTACTTGAATCATATGGGCATACTTGTTATTAATAAAGTAAATTTGTTGACAAAATGAAAAAATATACCAAACAGAGACATCTCAGCATCACCTAGATATGGGAAGGGCAGGTAAATCTGAGCAGGTGATAATAGAACTCTAAGCACAGGCTGCTTCTCACTTGTTTTTCTGAGTAGCTCATGATGGAAAGTGTTGATCTAGAATTCCTTGCTGCAGAAGTTAGCCAGCCACATCCAGAAACTTTACATATACCTGAGGAGTCATATTGGTTAACTATACTGTATTTGGTTTTTCAACATTTAAGAACAGATCTTTCATTTAGTGATACTATAGTCTCATTAATTTTTAATATCTAATATTTCATAAGATCAAAACATTATTGAGTAGTCAGGAAATAGTTTTGTCAGAACTTTAGGTATTTACAAAGTATGTCCTAACTACTGGTTATACCCTGAGCAAGCTATGTCTCCAGTTCAGCTATATAGGACCACACTTAGTTGATTATTCTGATATGAAGGTGTATATGTTTTTGATTCTCTATTGAAAGCATTAAAAATTGGTTTGTCCAGATGATAAGATAATAATAAAATTAGTTGAGAATTTTAAGACCTCATTTTGTACTATGCAGTGTTTAAACTTATAGAACTTTAAAAATATTTTTAATATTATAATATAATATATCATATGTCTTCATTTTCTCATGTATCAATTAAATAACTTAATTATACTTTTAATATCCATTGAAAAGATAAGGTAACTGAGTACTAGAAATTTACAATATTTTAATCTTAGCTACATCACAATTAAATGTTTGTCAATTACATAGCAAATTTAGTGTATTAGTTCTCTCAAGCTGCTGTAAAAACCATTATAAGGTACAAAATCAAGTAATTCAGGCTGGAGAGAGGGCTTAATGAAAAGTTTCTCAACCTTTCTAATGTTGCTACCCTTTAATTGAGTTTCCTTATACTATGCTGACCACATCTATAAAATTATTTTGTTACTACTTCATAACTATAATTTTACTACTATTATTAATCAATGTAAATATATGATATCACGAGTATCTGATGTATGACCTTTATTAAAAGGTTGTATGACCCCAAGGTCATGGCCTACTCGTTGAGAACCACTGGCTTAGTGGATAAGTGTGTTTGGGGAACATGCATTCTAATCTGCGTTAGATTCCCAGCACCCAGGATCCATGTAAAAGTTCCGTGTGGATGAAAGCTTGTGTAACCCAACATTTGTGGATGGCTAGAGAGAAGAGAAAGATGAGATTGTAGATTAGCTGGTCAAACAAAACTCATAAGTATCAAGTTTAGTGAGAGATGTCTCTTCAAGGGTATAAGGTATAAAACCATAGAGCAGAACACCCAGTGTCCTCCTCTGACCCTTGCACATATATGGGTATAGAGAGTCACTTATATTCATAAGCACACAAACATGTGTATGTATGTGTGTGTGTGTGTATATATATATATATATATATATATATATATATATATATATAATTGGTATCTGTAGCAAAATTACAGTTTCTGATAGATAAACAGATATGATATAGATTTTAGATATAAAGATAGAGATGGTATAGATAGAGATGATATAGGTATAGAGATAGAGTTAGAGATAGAGACAGATGATAGAGAAAAATAGAAATAGAAGACAGAGACAAAAGACAAGATATACATAGGTAGAGTTAGAAGTAAAGGTAGTGGTAGATGGATCAGAAACTCCTTTTTCACAGATCTAGAAGCCAGAAATGAGAAGCCAATTCCCAAGAATAGCAAGCTAAGAAGGTTGCTTCTGGGTCTATCCAGCCAACAGTACATCATTTATCCTCCAGCTGTTAAATGTGCACTTTCTTTGGCTGCATCATTCTGGTCTCTGCTTTTATCTGACATAATCTCCTCCTTTTTTGTCAGTGTCTTCTCTTCTGTTACAATGACAAGTGTCATCGCATTTATGGTTGACCCAGGTAATTCAGTATGATGATTTTCGAATATCACATGTGTCTCAGGTGCTTATTTTCAAATCTGTAGGTTCTTAGATAGCTATGTGTTAGACAGCACAATTCAACTACTTATACCAAGGTTTCAGACTGTATTATTTCTATGATCTACTAACAATGATGAGAACAGTAAAATTACACTAAGTGGAATGGAGCTGTAAGAGGAAAGGTACAGGACTTGACTTAAAGCAGGAAAGAACAAGGAAGTTGGCATCATCTTTAGATAATAATTGTCATTATTTATATAGTTTGCTACTCATTCCTACATTTAGTTTGTCATCTCTAAAATGTGCTGTTCTATTTCCTACCACATCTTGCTAGGAAGATGTTTTAAATGTTAATAATTAATCAAAGGTGGCACTCAGCAGGTAGATACAAAATATCAAGTGTTCCTTAATGGCCAGGAACATAAAAGTGTCCCCGAAATCAGACAGTAAAGAATTCATCTCTAGATTAAAATAGTAATCTCAAAAGAGGTTCTATTCAAACTGTTTGTAGATTGACTGGCAGACTTTTTGTAAATGAAGACAGATAAATGCTTTTTTAGAGTGTGGAAAAGATAATGTAATTAAAACAATAGGGGATTTTGTAAGATTATCATGAAAAATGATTACAGCACGGAAAAACAGATTATTTAGGTATTATAATATCTAAGGTAGAACATTCAAACTTAAGAGACATTTGAGCCAAAGCTTGTACCAATTGTCAGAAAGTTTAACATATTAAATTTGGTTCATAAAAAGAGCATTTATCAATTTAACCTCCTCAATACAGTAGGAGTTCCTACGAGAGGACAGAAGAAAAAATCCTAACTAAGACCCAATGGAAGAGCTCCACAGAGTGAACAATCACAGAGCCCATGAATCCTTGATAACTCTTCTGGGTAATGTCCCAGAAGAGAGTGGACAAACAAAAAGTATGCAAAACACACCCACAGAAGTGAATAGTTCATGTGCTACTGAACTAAAGTGATATAGGCACATACCCAGGTGGATCCATCTGGATAGAATACAAGGCAGAGGATGAATGCCACCAGGCAATACACAGAGCAGAATTCTATTTGTGTAATTACTGATGTTAAGAAAAGTAAAGCATGCTATTTTAGGATGCATAAGGAAATAAAAAATGCAAAAATAAACAAATAGAATATCAAATACCATAAAATAGCCAAATGTAAGAGGGGAAGAAGGGAACAACTTATGACTTCAAGGTACTGGCCATCTTCCTCACTAAATTAAGGCTTTACCTAGTATCAGTTACGAAGGATACTCTTTTGTAAAACTTGTGTCTTGATATATAGTCTGTATTATTGAAGCTCATGTAATCTGAAGTTCCAGTGGAACTTCATATGGAGGTGAGGGGATCATGTGAAAGAGTGGTTTCATTCCTTCCAACATGTGGGCTTCCTGGATTAAACTTAGGTCATCAGGCTTGATGAAAAACATCCCCTTTAGCCATTTTGCTGCCCCCCAAATAACATTTTAATGCATACACATTTTCTCAAATATGCTATTCCATTTGTACATAGTGACTTCCCCTCTTCCTAGGCCTTTGTTTTCCTTTGGCAAACTGCAAGTCTTTGACCATTGTCTCTCAGTACAGTGAAAAAAAAAAAAAAGATCCTTGACTTTCTTTTTCCACCAGAGCTTAAAGGAAATCAAATCAAATCAATTTGTTTTATAAATTTGTTCTATAACCAGCATGGCATTTGTTCATGAGAATGTATATTTGAGGAAATGAATAAAAGTTCCTGGAATTTTACAAGGTGTGACTCAGATTTAGGAAAATTATTTAAATAACATTTAAACTACTTAAGTCTTACTAAGCGTGGGATATTTCACAAAACCTTTTCAATATTACAATTCTAACATCATACCTGTTACTGTGATTAGATTTTTACTTCATCATTCTAGAATTTGCTTTCTGTGGTATGTCTGGCTATGTGTTTGACAAGTTTTTTTGGCAGTATATGGAATGTTTAATAGCCAAGCATGTGGGAGAGTGAGAGATTTTCCGTCTGTTAATTGAAGAGAGCCAAAAGGAGGAAACGCCATTACGCAATTCTTGAACCATGTGGCTGATGCAGAATGTCTCACAAGTGACTCCCATTGCAGTTTATATACAAAGGTCAAACCCACTTCTACCTCTAGAAAAAGTATCAGTTCTTTTTGCATTAAAATATAATATTATTGTCATGTTCTCCTGATCGATTATATTTTTACTCATGCAGTAATAAGAGAAGGAAACAGTCAATGGTCATGTGAGAAGCTTTGATCTGGATGTGATATCCCTGAACCAAATCAGTCTCAGAAAACAAGGAAGATGGTCTGAGACTTTGAAAACAAATAGTTGTTCCTCAGTTGTCCAGTAGAACAATTCAACATCTATTCCTGTATCTTAGGGTTTTATGGCTGTGAATCATGTCCAAGGCAACTCTGATAAAGATGACATTTAATTGGCTGGCTTACAGGGTTAGAAGTTCAGTCCAGTATCATCATAGTGAGAAGCATGGCAGCATCCAGGCAGTCATGGTGCAGGAGGAGCTGAGAGTTCTACATCTTCATCTGAAGGCTGCTAGAAGACTGACTTCTAGGCAGCTAGGGTGAGGGTCTTAAAGCCCATGCACACAATGACACACCTACTCCAACAAGGCCACACCTACTCCAAAAAAGCCACACCTTCTAATAGTGCCAATCTCTGGGACAAGCATATTTAAAACCATCACATCCTGAAAGATAATATGTGGCCAATAAATATTCCAAATATTTTAACTGAATTACCATTTTGCTCTCCTTTTTAAAAAGTATTTATAAAGGAAAAAGCTAAAATGAACACAACCAGAATGAGGTGATTTTGTATTTTTGTTTATTTGTTTGGGTTTTATTTTTATCAACAGAACTGCATTCCCTAACAGCAATGATCCTGACAGCAATGGCTTTATCCCCTTTTCCTCTCCACTTGATTTTGCTTTTCACCTGGAATGCTGCTATAAGTTGTAAGTATCCCTATTACACATATGAATTTAAATTACCTTCGGATTGTTGCTCATATGAAGAAATAACTGAAAAAAGTAAATCTCACATTTAGTTTTGAAAAGGAAGCATTGTGGAGCATAATGACACATACCTGTGGACTCAATACTTGGGAGGTAAAGGCTATATGTCAGGAATGAATTCCAGGCCACACATTCCTCCGGACTGCACTAACTGAGCAATGGAGGAAGTGATAAAGAAGTGAGGAGAGACAGAAAAAGCTATAGAAATTTATACCTTTCCTAATTATAAAACAGGAATAGATAAGATTGACCATTTAATTAGCTCACATAGGAAATCATGATCTGAAATAAAGATGTGGATATAAATACATGTATGGATTTATATGGATAAAAGTAAATATATATGCACACACAGGCACACATATATATGGATATAAATCTATATATAATCAGAAACAATTAGATAGCCTTTTAGACAGTGATTTTCAACTTTCCTAATGCTGGGACCCTTTACCAGAATTCCTTATGTTGTTATGACCCCCAATCATAAAATTGTTTTGTTGCTACTTCATTACTGTGACTTTGCTACCGTTATGAATTGTAATGTAAATATTTAATAACTGAACCCCAAAGGGGTCACACTCCATGGGTTGAGAATGTAGAATTTGATGACCTCTCAAACCCAAACTATCTAAGTCTTAAAAGGAACTGCGTAGGATTAGGGCATTGTCTAAACTTGCAGGGGGAAATAGTCAACATACAATGGTAAGAAGGCAAGGGTCTGAATCTTAATTTGACTTTATAGTACATGAATGTGAATTTTATTTCATTTTTAATTGTTATGTTTCTGCAATTCCAAACTACTACCATGACTAGTTACAAGTAATTTTTGGTGTAAAATTTCTTTTACCTTATCTTTGGTGTTTGTAGGTAGAGAAAATTCTAGGTGAATTTTCATCAGGACTATAAAGAAACTGAAACAGACTAGTCTGGACGAGTGAGGCTCCAGGGCCAAGAGAGGCTCCCAGGACATTTTTGAAAGTTGAGAAGGTTAATGCATAAGCTCAGAATGGGAAGATACATATGTGACCCAAATAAGAAATGGCATATAAACTCCCATATAAGAGGCTGGTTATTGGTTAGTCTTCAAAAATTAGGACATGATATTCTTTCTCTTTTAAGTATGACACTGACACTCCATGGTGAAGTAAGGTATATTATAGGCAGTGCAGAATCACAGGAAACAGCAATGGGGGAAACAGAAGAAACCTTGGCTCCACTGATTCTTTCACCAGACTTCTCTTCTATACACAAGCAGGGTTACTTATTTTTCCCTGAAACAAAGATAAAAGTAGATCAGTGCTGTGGTTCCAGTCTCTACATTACCCTGAATAATTTCTGCTCATAGTATTTGTTAACACTTTAAGAAAAGTTATCAGAAATATATGACTTGTAGTGTCCATTTTTATCAAGTATATTATAAGTAAACTTCAGTTCACTGTGTATATATTCCTTTTTCTAATCTATTGTTAAAACTTTAACTTCTAGGTGACTTATTTAAAGTACATATAATTATCTAAAACATATATAATACAATATTTTATTCTAAGCAAACCAAAGTTATATTTTTGTGACTTGGCCATGGAATTTAATTGTTATTTATTGCTCATTTAATGACATATCAAAACTAAGAGTATAATCTGCAAATGGGAGCTATTAATTAATGTTTGTAGTGGAATCACAGTCTTTAGATAAGTCTCTACCACTAACCTATACTCCAGTCCTAAACATTCTTTGTGATGGATTCATTTAATTAATTTTGATCAACAAATTAATTTTGTCTTTTCTATCATTACTTTTAGATCTCCTGAATATGAATATCTTTCATGATAATTAATTCATTAGCCACTCAAAATTATTCACTATATTTGTCACACCAAATTTGATTAATATTTTTTTCTTTTAGATTGCAGGAAAACCTGCTGTCCTTTCAAGGATGAAGCAGTCAGAATCTGGTCAGGTTGCACCATAGTTAGAAATGGACAGACTGACCTTGCCTTAGCTATTGCTGTGATTAACATAGAAATAGGCCGATTCATATAATTTTCCTCTTCACCTTTAAGGAAACAAAGTTGGATGCAGTCCACAGCAGGGAGTAAAACGTAGGCAATGGAGCATGCCATCTGGTTGGAATATGCTGGAAACTCTTCAGCTTTCTCAATTTAACAAAAGTAAAAGTAAAAGTCTATTAATTCATCTCCTAACTTGGCTCAGAAATAAATTCCACAAGTCTCCAATTGCATCTGGTTTGCTACATGTCTGGCTCTAATACGTACCATGAAAGCCAGACAATTTGGATGAAAATATTGCTCCTCTCTGAGCTTTTAGCAATTGGGAGGGAATAAAAGAGTAATTCATCTCTTAAATTCAGAGTCTCTCCCTCATGTCTTCATGATACCAATCTGGAGGGCAAAGTCTGTTTGGATTATTCCTTGGGTGGTAAAATAAGAACCCACATTTTCTTAATGAGAAGAGTATAATGTTGGAAAGCATAGATTTCCATCTTAAGAAACCTGCTAATAAGACTTACAGTGCCAGTGTCACTGTGATACTAACTCTCTGTGTTCTAGACTGCTATTATCTCTGCATATTAATTTTTTGGATCCATGCATGCCTTTGAAAGGATCATGGTCTTTGCTTATTGTATCATTTTGATCAAGTCTTCTTTATGATGTCTTTCATTATTCTATTTCTTTTAATCTTTAATCTTTAGCACAGTCCAGTTGCTATCCCCTTTCAGGTCTTTCCTCCAATAATTACTCATCCCATTCCTCCACTCCATGTCTCCAAGAGGATGTCCCCCCCCCAACTTCTCCAGTTCTCCCCACCCCCTGGGTCCTCAAGTCTCTGGAGGGTTAGGTGCATCTTCTGTCACTGAGGCCAGACCAGGCAGTCCTCTGCTGTATCTGTGTTAGGGGCCTCATATCAGCTAGTGTATGCTGCCTGGTTGGTGGCTCAGTGTCAGAGATCTAAGGGGTCCAGGTTAGTTGAGACTGCTGATCTTCTTATAGGGTTATCATCCTCCTAAGCTTCTTCCAGCTTTTCCCTAGTTCAACCACAGGGATTCCTGGCTTCTGTCCATTGATTGGCTGTAAATTTCTGTATCTGACTTTTTCAGCTGCTTGTTGGGGCTTTCAGAAGGCAGTCATGACAGGCTCCTGCTTATAAGCTCACCATAGCATCAATAATAGTGTCAGGCCTTGGATCCTCCCCTTGAGCTGGATCCCAATTTGGGCCTGTCACTGGACCTCCTTTCCCTCAGGCTCTTCTCCATTTTTGTCCCTGTAGTTCTTCATGTAAGGTATGCATTCACTAATAAGTGGATATTAGCAAAAAGAAAAAAGTACAGAATACCCAAGATACAATTCACAGAACTCAAGGTTAACAAGCCAAAGGGTCTGAGAGAGGAGCCTGATATAGTTGTCTCTTGAGAGGCTCTGCCAGAGCCTGATAAATACAGAGGCAGCAGCTCACAGCCAACCATTGGACTAAGCACAAGGTTTCCAATGGAGGAGTTAGAGAAAGGTCTGAAGGAGTTGAAGGGGTTTGCAACCCCATAGGAAGAACAATAATATCAACAAAACAGATCCCCTAGAACTCCCAGGGACTAAGTCACCAACCAAGGAGTACCCATGGAGGGACCCATGGTTCCAGCTGCATATGTAGCAGAGGATGACCTTGTCAGGCATCAATGAAAGGAGAGGCCATTGGTCCTGTAAGGCTCAATGGATTCCCCAGTGTAGGGGAATTTGAAGGTGGGGAGGTGGGAGTTGGAGGGTGGGTGGGGGAATACCTCCATACAAGCAGGCTGAGAGGGCATGGGATAGGGGATGGGGAGGGGAAGCGTGAAAGGTGATAACACTTGAAATGTAAATAAAGAAAATATCCAATAAAAAAAATCATGGTTATATTATCAATCAATAACATGAAATAGTTAGGTGATTGCTCCTTTATCATGTAATTAAAAATGTGTATTCAAATCATTAAAACAGGAGGCAACCAGTTATAACAGCTCCATCCCACTTATCATTAGTAAGTATTGAAAATTTTGTGGAAGCTTCCCCTAAGAGATGATCACTTAAGTGACAAATTATAGTAAGTCACAACTTTGCTACATAGGAGAATACAACTTTATATATGTTTCCATCTTTTATTCTGCAGAGAGAAAATGAGATTAGGTAAAAGTGTTTTGTGGTTTTTAACCAATACTGTTGTTTGCACAAAACACATGTAATACATGGTAAAGCGCAATAGCCTACAGATGTTGCTAGGTACTAATTTGTGAAAATTAACAAATGGTGACTTAATATTTGTAAATATATGATTTAAATCAACCACAAGGCAGCACTTCAGGCAGTTCTACTCTACTGTTTCTAGCATATATTATTTCTAGAAAAGACAAAACAGTGTATGTACTGGCAATATATTCACCATTAAATTTTCTAAAATTGGAAATACCTTTTATTTTAAGATATTATTTTTAAATGTGGATGTCCCTGTGTGAGTATACACACATGCATGCATACACATGCACACATGTGATCAAATGTGAATGAATTGACAGCACAGAACAGAAGAAGAGTTGAAGTTACAGCAAGCTGTGGTGCTGGGAACCAAACCTAGGTCCTTTTCAAGTGCTCTAAACCGCTGAACCATCTCTATAGCACCTTACATTGGAATATCTTAATAGTGTTAAGTCAGTATTGCAACTGAATATGAGTCATATTTTAATCTAAATTAATTTCTTCTAAAGATATACATTTAAAATTTTCTTAGTAGTGCCACTATGGTCTCACAGTTTGGGGTGGGCAGAAGACACATTGATAAATAAATATGAGATAGAAGGGTAGGAAAAACAGAAAACCAGAGTGGAATAGTGGTGGAGTGGTCAAGCCCTCTGGAGAGAGGCAGAACTGGACATGTGAGGGCAATGACAGGTGCAAGGGCTGAGTTTGACATGCTGTCATTTCTCTGTGAAGTCAGAGGGATGGTGTACACCAGCCTGAAGCTTATTCAGATGCAGACTGGGCCCCTGAACCTGCAGCCCATAAGACAAGAAGTCTGAGAAGAAGAAAGTTTCACATTCTGCATTGGACCTCTAACAAAAAGACCACCTTTGTCCGTGAAGCCGCCAGAGGCCATGTTGGTGGCTGTGGTCCAGGCTGCTGCCCCAGGACAGGATGAAGGCCGAGATCCTTGTGGACTTATGCAGTCTGTGTGGCTGCCTGATGTCTTTGTGATGTCCTTGGACTTTACTGTTTTGAGGGAAGGAGAGGCATGCTGATGTGAGTGGTATGTGCTGACATCTGAGAGCATGTTAGTGACCTTGGGTGCACAAGTGTCAGAGAGCTTGCCTTGCTTCTTGCCAGCAGCTGAATGGCTCTCCTCCAATGGCTTCGAGCAGTTAATGGCTTCTGGATCTCATGCCAACTGAAAAAGACTCATCATCTTGATAAGAAACCAGATTGAACAAGAGGGCAAGTGAGAAGAACATGGAACAGATATGGTGATTACTTACAAGCTATCAAGGTGGACTGCTTGAGGAATCAGTGACCTAAACAAGGAAAGCCATCTGAGGTTAGGCAGAATCCTAAAGGCAGAGCAACACTCTGCCAGGTTTCTTCATGAGTCTACATGCTGTGGAGTACTAAAGGCAATAAACTCCTCAGAAAAACTCCTGTCTGTCCCTGTGCCAGAACTCAGGTAGGACATGGAGATATGGATCAGTGTCATGCATATAAATCATGGCTTTTGGAAAAAATAACAAAACAAAACAACAACAGCAAAACCCCAACCAAAGGAAGAAAACACCAGCCAACTCTAGCCCATACAGTTACTGTTATATTGAGAAAATGAAAGGACACTAATGAGCATTTGCATGTGCATTTGAAGGACATAATTTACAAAGTGGCTTAGTTACTATTATGTTACTATGAAGAGACACCATGACCAAGGCACCTCTTATACTAGGACATTAATGTCACTTATTCAAAGAGACATTTTATGCTATTTTAGAAAACTAATGTTTAGAGCAAGCCTTTACTCGGGTAAGGTATGGAATTCTGTGTCATCATATGAAATCTGAAGAATTTGGAATATCTCAGATTTTAGAGTTTTGAACTAGGATGCTGAACTATATGGAGAAATTATATTTCTTTTCTATTTTCTGGGATTTTTTGCAAATCAAAACTCTCTCCATCTGCAGTCTAGCTTTACAAGTCCTACTAAGAGATGACTTCTTTGACTACAGAGACAACTGTCACTTTGTCACTAGAAAATCAGATTCTTTTCACTTCCTGAGTAGCACCTGTCTCTAGGGTTTCTTGATTGATTATCTTATCATTTCCTTACTATGATGTAAACTGTACCAGAGGCAAGATGCGGTTTAGAGTACCATTCTCAGTAACTTACAACCACTTCTGAAGCACCTCATATGTTCAGACATGATTTCTACAACCATGAATAACTGAATCAAAATAGTGATCATTGATAATATTTTGAAATGTATTAAAAAGATGAGGTCCTCACATTTTAAGATGCTATGAGAAAGATATGTAAAGGTCCTGAAGATTCTTCTGAAGAAATGGGGAGGAGTTTTTACATTTCATACTGGAATCCCACTAAACATTAAATATAAGAACCACCTTTTCTTTCTTCTCTGATTTCTGCATTCCATTCCTCAAGGTGGTCATACCATCACCAGGTAAGTGCTTCTCACATGTTCATGTTTCAAGAGGGCTCCAGAGAGAGAAGTAAAGAAGTCAAAGTGCATATTTAATGACTCCTATATCGATTTATCATAACTGTAGCACCGAAGTCCAAAACATTTTTATAGTAATTATTTGATTAATGAGTAAGATGTCTAGGAAAATTTAAAATCCAGCCTTTTATGCCAATAGTTGGAGTTGCTTCTATAAAGAAAAGAAAGAGATGAAGCCTGAAAAATATTTTGTGAATCCTAGTGTCAGTCATAGCTATAAAGATATAACCTTGCAATAATTATCTAGTGTAAGAGCTCCAATAGCAGTAGGTGCCATATACCTCTAATATGTTGTTGAACTATTAAATATTTTAAGCCAGAAAAACATATGTTTCCCAAGTTTAATATGAAAGTATAGAATCAAAAGCAGCATAATAGAGAACTGACAAAGAAATTTAGGCGTGTGTAGAATATTCTAGCGTGCGTCACTGTGTTGAGATTTTATGGAAAACAAAACAAAACAAATTGAAACCAATTCTTAAGATCCAGATTTCATCAGGTACAAATTGCTAGAGTAGATAATATCAAACATTTTCTGTTTGTTTTTATGACAAACTGCAAATACTATAAATTTCCTTTTATTTTTTGTTTTATTTTGTTTGATTGCTTTTGTTTTTCAATTGTTTTTGCTTTTAATCATATAGTGTCTTTTGCAACAATTTTCTTTTCTGGTGGTACAAAGCATATGCAGAGTCACAATACAAACATGTTAAATAAAGCTTTATTTATAAAATAATTGATAGCTCGTCGTTATTTGCCCTACTTGCAGTATACCTTGAAAATGCACTTCCTATAAGAAAAATAGTAATGTTTAGTCCTTCAGAATACTGTGTTATTTGGGGTTGACTCTGGTCTCTTAAGTAATATAAAGGAGTAAATAAAACATCTGAGAACAGGAATGAGTCTTGATTAAGGTGTGAACTGGAAAATATTATATAATTGATGTAACACTGGTTCCTTCTCATACGTGAACCAATCCTTCCAGTTGCTATATATGTATATTTATATAGGAGTAAGAATAGACTGAGTTTAGAAAATTTTTGAAAGGAGCCTATGAGATCAGGAAAAAATAAGTTTTAATAGAAGGGAATTGGGAGGGTAATTGAATGCATACAGCACAAAAACACAATGTGGATAGCTGTGGCTGAGACACTGAAGAAGAGGACTCTAACAAGGTAGAGGAGTCAATTCACACTAAATCTGCTCGGAAATGCTACAAGGAAATATTATTTTGTGCACACAGATAAACATAGATAAATACATAACTAAATTAAACAATGTGAAATTTAAAAGGGGGTCACTCTGGGTTCATGCTTTCTCATTCCTTAGGAATGGGAAGAGATCACTAAATTGACTTTAGAGCCGGTAGTTCTGACATAATAATAACAACAAGGGCAAGCAGGCAGGGAGTCTGCCGAGTCCCAGTTTTCTCTCTAAACATGGGTGTTAATTCAGGTCATCTGGCTCCACAACTAGAGTCCTATATGAGCAAATATGGGAATTCATTTTAACCATGTCAAATTGGAAATGTCAGTTAGGAGTTTCTGGAAAGGCTCTTGAGTTTAGCCATAATTTTGTGGTATAAGTGCATATAGTCAGATCTCGATATATTCCAGTCCCTCATCTATGAATTCAACCAACTTTGCATCAGAAATACAAGAATAAAAATAAAAACAGAAAAAACCAACAAAACAAAATAAACCCCACAATTTTCTGTATTGAGTAAGTAGATGTATCTTAGTTGACATTGTTAATAAAGACAGTGAAACAACCATTTACATAGTATTTATATTATATGGTATACTAACAGTAATATAAGTAGGTTTAACATAAGCAAGAGGACATAGAGATTATGCACAATTATTATGCTATTTTATATTAGAGGCATAAGTCTATCTGTGAGGTTCCTCAAAATAACCACCCAGCCACACCCATCTCAAATAAAAAGGGGACAACTATAGATCAGACAGTGAGATTTGGTAGAATATTTTGTGTTTGGTTTTTGAGATAGGATCTCCCATGATAGCCCTGGCTGTACTGGAACTCACTATGTAGACTAGGGTATCTTCAAACTCATTAACTTGCTTCTACCTTTCAAGTGTTGAGATTAATTATTGTGCCATCTTGCCTGGTTCAAGATTGGGTTGACAATTTTAAAGTTTCTAAAGAAAACCATAATACACATTGGTCTAAACTGTAAGGTCATTTAAGTATGTGATATTAATCACAAAAATTAAAACTACATAATGGCAGAACATTTGAAAAGCCATGTATTTCAGAAAATGCAAAAATGAAAGGTTTTTTTTTATGTTCCTGAAAAGAGAAGAAGGAATACTACTCAAGCCCATGGGTTGCTGAAGATATGTTTTATACACACACACATACACACACACACACACACACACACACACACACACATCAAAAATGACAGAACACAAGGTTTAGAGCAAGGACATCTTTCTAAAACAGGAAAAAAAAATACATCACACAAAAGTCTCTCCATAGGAAGGGAAGTCATTTTGTGGGATCAGTATCATCATCATGTAATTAGCACCTCAGGTTATATTTATTTAATCTCTTGAATGTCTGAAGAAGTACAGCCCTATCTGGCAGAGCCCTGATGGATAATATTCCTAATGGAGTTATAAATTGAAACTAATTGGTTTATGTGATTGTTATTAAGTCTAATTTCAGTTAGTTAATGGAATTTTGTTTGGCAAGGGAATAGAGGTGATCTTTCCAGATGATATTTTACTTTTGAAATTAGTTGGTATATCACCCTATTGGATCTGTAGATATAAATAAACATGAAGTGATAATGCTTGCTTGTACCCTTTGAACCAAAGGTTAATTTTAGAGAAATGTAACAAGAAAATTCATAATAATCCTAATATAGTAAGTTTCCCATCCTGAATATTTTTCCACTTAGTTTTTTCCTTGAGCATCCTGCATACAAAGCAAGTCATTTAAAGCTATGTGACAGTTTGGTGGAGTTGAATTCCTTATTGCACTTGCTTTAGTGTCTTCCAATACCATTTAGTAAAGCAATGGTCTTTTCTGAAAACCAAATATAGCAAAAATACCAAAAAATCAACTTGGGTTTTCTTTTACACTGTCATCCTTTAAACATGAATATTTCCTTATTTATTGGTTATTTTATTTATTTACATTTTAAATGTTATCCCCTTCTTCCCAATTTCCCCTCCACAAGCCCCTATTCCCAACCCCCTCCCCCTGCCTCTATGAGGGTGTTCCCCCATCTGCCCACCCTCTCCTGCCTTAGTGCCCTAGAGTTCCCGTATCCTAAGTCATCAGGTCTTCACAGGAACAATGAGCTCCCCTCCCAGTTTTCCAACTATAGATTGGTTGAAATGGAAAACCAGAATTCACATATGTGGCTCACAAGTTGATAATATCTACAATCACTATGTAATAAAAATAAATACTAATAATATAATAATAATAGAAATAAACTACTTATATTCATATTTTATACATAAATATGCTATTATCTATTTTAAATGGTAAAGTTTGAGATTTGAAATAGCATTAAATCATTCCCTAATGTTTTAAATTTCATGTTTCTCTCATCATTTTATGAAGTCTTTAAAAAGAGTAAGAAGCAAACATGGAAATTATAAATCCCTGGAATTATATACCTGTGAGGATGTAAGTGTATAATTAATGTGTACCATCTCTTATGTAAAGAACCCAATCTAGAGTAAAAATGAACCAAAAAGAGAACAGGTTGCTCATATATAATGGCAATGACCCTTCTACTATGAGAAACAATGATTTATTTCTTAGGCACCATGCAAATTAGATTCATAATGATCTAAGAAACAACATTAGGTTACTACATGCTCCTGTACACTATAAGTGTTCTTTACAAAAGCTTTGCACAGGGTTTCTTTTTCAGATCTCAGTGCTAAAGAAAACATAAAAGATCCACTGTATAATTCAAGAGTGTTCATTGTCTCAAATCTTCTATATATTTTTTTAAAGCTATAGAATAAAACCCACTTATAGGACTTCAAAATCAATGACAGAGGGAGTAAGAAGTATTTGTTACACATGTATGATATACCTTTGTGGACACTTTATGTACAATAACGCACCAGGTGTTTATGATAATATACTGTGGGAATTACTTAATATTCTTCTGTTTACAATTAAAGAAACTGAACTTCCTAGAAGCTCACTCAAAGAGCTAAACCTTCATAGTTAGTAATTACATTCTGAGATTCAATGTTCTTAGTACAGTGTGTTAGCTATATGGTAGTTCATGGAATTCTCTTGATTTTTAAGAATTCAGCCTCATGGTTATAGTTATTTTGGACAAAACCTTGACACCAATTCCATGATTCTCTTACTTCAATTTTGGTAGTATTTTGATATTCAAAAAATCTTATCATTTGCTAAAACTAATGGTAAAGATATGGTATCATTCATATAGACAGTGCTAAGACATTAGTTACCAATGTACTGCAACATCAGGATACAACACAATGCAAATGTCATATGTGCCCATCTGTATTAAAAGATTTCAGAATGGTATCTAAATACCATATATTCTTTTTCTCTAATTAAAGAAGGAAAAATTAGAGAATAATGGATAGTATGGAAGCTAGTCTCATACTTCTTTAAGTGGAGGATTACAAATTAGACACCATATAACGCACTTCAATTTCTAGAATTGTCTGTGGCATTGTATATTTGTGGATAAACACATTTAAAATCATTACTTGATTTTTTTTTTTTAAAAAAATCCATTCTTCTATCATTTCTTCCTACTTTCTTGCCACTGATGTAGCCTTAGCATAACAAACATGAGCAAAAATGATCAGGAAACAGCTATATTCTAGTTTTTTTCTGATGTTATTCTCAGAGCTCACTATCTCTTCTCACCATCACAACATGTGTCTTTGATTTCTCCTCCATCGTGGCACTCAAAGGTCATTAGTACAAAGATGGAGCACACCACCCAATCTCCCCACACACCTACTGTCAAACCACTATAGAAGCAGTCCTTTGTTGTTTCATGTTTTATTTTAATAATTACCCCCTCTTAAAAGTGGAATTACATCTGATTTTATATATACCAGTATCTCACACTTTCTTTTTTCTTTGGGGGGGGGGGGCTTTCGCAGCTTTTATTTTTGCATATAAACCACTGGGGGAGTCTTGATGGTGGGCACCATAGAGATTGCACTGGAGTTCCAAGACCTCCAGACACTGCTTGGGAAATCAGGTGACAGAAACAATGATTCAGACCAATCACATGATTACAAAGCTGGGGTCACCAGCAGGGTTCCTGGTGGTCAGGCATGGACATCTAAGGAAGCAGTGACATGGAAGGGGCAAGCACTGGGCTGGTCTTGAGCCGCCTGGATGACATCAGGGACAGAGGACCTAATGGACCTCTGGAGCTGGTGACTCCAGAGATCTCCAGTCCATGCTTTACTTGGCCAGGGGGTTCCTTAAGGACCTGCCAGCAAACTTGGCTTTGTTGCCCAGATCTTCCTCGATTCTAAGGATATGACTGTACTTGGCCAGGCACTCAGATCAGCAAGGGGCAACAGTCTTTATCTGCCCAGTGCAGAGCCCCACCACAAGGTCGGCGATGAAAGTGTCCTCAGTCTCCCCAGATTGATGGGACACCATGGTGCCCCAGCCATTGGACTGGGCCAGCTTACACACCTGTAGAGACTCAGTCGCAAAGCAGATCTAGTTCACATTGAGCAGAAGGCAGTTGCAGGACTTCCGACCTGCAGCCTTCACAATCCATTTAGGAATGGTCATGGTGATGTCATTGCCCACCACTTGGATGCCTGCATTGCTATGAACTTCTGCCAAGCATCCCAGTTGTCCTGGTCAAAGGGGTCTTCAATGGACACCACTGGGTAGTCCTGGATGAAGGACTTGTACAGGTCAGCCAGCTGGTCAGATGTGATGTATCTGTTGGGGTCATCTGGAGACTTGAAGTCTAGGTCATACTTGCCAGACCTGTAGAACTCGGAGGCAGCCAGATCCATGCTGATGACAACCTGGTCATTATAGCCAGCCTTTTCAATTGATTGTTTAATAATCTTTCTGACTTTGAGGCTTTGGTTTTCACATTATTATTTGCTGGTCTTTCAGATGCTATGGGGTTACTATTCCTTCAAACTCTTTCTTTACTTTAAGTCTCTATAAATATCTATCCATACCCATGCTTATCCAGTGCTGTAGTGTTTTGTTGTTGTTTGTTTTGTTTGATGTCTTAATATAGGAACCATTTAAAGTTTAGATATGTATGTTCCTATTCTCTCCATGGCTTGAAGGCCTGTGGAAGGCCAGAATTGTGGCATGTAATGTTTTTACACTATTTGTTATGCATCATTTTATTTTAGGTTTTATGCTTGTTACTGGGGGAGAAAAACTTCAACAATCTTATAGAATTATGAACTGTGCCAACAACGATAGTGACAGGCCTAGCAAGGTATGTCAGAATCCAAGTACTTTATGATTGGATGCAAGACTCATTCTATAACAAACAGCTTGTGCTTGGGATTGGTAAGTGGCACCCAAACCCACGACTGTCTTGATAATAGGAATGGATTATTACTCAGCTATTCAAAACAATGACTTCATGAAATTCTTAGGCAAATGGATGGAACTAGGAAGTATCATCCTGAGTAGGGTAACCCAGTCACAAAAGAATACACATGGTATGCACTCACTGACAAGTGGATATTAGCACAAAAGCTCAGAATACCCAAGATACAATTCATAAACCACGTGAAGCTCAAGAAGAAGGAAGACCAAAGTGTGGGTACTTTGGTCCTTCTTAGAAAGGGGAATAAAATACTCATGGGAGCAAATATGGAGACAAACTGTGGAACAGAGACTGAAGGAAAGGCCCTCGAGATACTGCCCCACCTAGTGATCTATCCCATATACAGTCATCAAACCTAGGCAATAATGTGGATGCCAAGAAATGCTTGCTGAAAGGAGCCTGTTATAGCTATCTCCTGAGAGGGTCTGCCAGAGGTTGACAAATACAGATGTAGATGCTAGCAACAAACCATTGGACTAAGCATTGGGTCCCCAATGGAGGAGTTAGAGAAAGGACTGAAGGAGCTGAGGGGGTTTGCAACCCCATAGAAAGAACAACAATATCAACCAACCAGATCTCCCAGAACTCCCAGGAACTAAGCCCCCAACCAAGGAATACCCATGGAGGGACCTATGGTTCCAGCTGCATGTGTAGCAGAGCATGGCCTTGTTGGGCATCAATGGGAGGAGAGACCCTTGGTCCTCTGAAGGCTACATAGATACCCCAGTATAGGGGAATGCTAGGACAGTGAGGTAGGAGTGGGTAGGGGGTTTCCGGGAAGGGGGGGGGGAATCATGAAAGAGGATAACATTTGAAATGTAAATAAAGAAAATACCCAATGAGAGAGAGAGAGAGAGAGAGAGAGAGAGAGAGAGAGAGAGAAGAAAAAGCAACACCACCAGCAACAACAACAACAACAAAAAAAAACTATTATTATTCTACTGAGTCATTATAGTAATGAAGTGCTCTGAGTTCTTACCTTTATCCCCATGGTCAGGGCATGTTTCATTCTCCTCAGAGAAGTTGATTTTTGCAGGAGATGGAGATTAATTTAGGATTCCTACAACTGTTCAACATACGGAACATAATATAATGGAGTACTCAGGTCTAAGTAGGGAGGTCACCTATATTGTACATCCTTCCCCCAAGGCTCAGGAATTTTTGCAGAAGAGGGTACAACAATATTATAAGAGCCAAATCTGGACATTCACAAAAAAACATTATTTGGTAGATATGACAACACCAGGACTGTTGTACACATGAGCTCATAGTACCTGTGTCTATGTGCTCAATAGAAAGATCAAGACAGACAAAAGCCCAGTGTGAACAGAGGGAGAACTCATAAAGCTGCACCCTTAGATGAGGAGCTCTTGGTAATTGTTGGTTGCTGGGGGAGGAACAATCAGGTTAATTGAAGGATGCAGTCTAGAGAGATTTCCCATACTCAAGTAGATGTTTTTACACCCATTGCACACAGAGGCAGCAGTAAGTGGACTCACTAGGTTTCAAAAAGAGCACAAAATGTAGAGAAGGAAATGTGGTGAGGGAGATGAAAATGGAAGTGGAGGGGTAGATTTGATTAAAATACATTATATGAAATGTATACATTGTATGGGATTCTCAATCAACTTTTGAAACAAAAAATTTTCTTCTCATGTTTGTTTCCTGACAGGAAACATTTTACACACACACATACACACACACAGAGAGAGAGAGAGAGAGAGAGAGAGAGAGAGAGAGAGAATGTGTTGTGTTGCAACATTAGACACTATACTTTACTCTGTGAGCTAAAAGAAATTATGGAAAAGCATGATATTAACTTTTCCTGCCATTTGAAAAATCCCAATTCAGCATTTACAGTATGTTTACTTCTGGAAATCCTCATTTATATTTGTTATGATAATATCAATGGTACACAGTGAGCAATTTCACCATAAGATGACTGACAAAAGATGCCTTGCTCTTTAAGGTGCTATCACTTGCCAGTTGTCACAGGCTTAGGCTGGAACAGAGAAGTTTGAGATAGCTATCTAAAGAAGGTAGACAAACTTCTTAAGACGTTTGTAAATGACAAACTTTAAGACATGAGATCACTATGTAATAAGGTTCCCAATTTATTCTAATAAAGATGGTGAGCACAGATAAGAATGAACAGGGACATATAAAGAAGTAAGTAAGGCTTCTAGAAGAGACTATGATTTTTCCATTTGGAAGTGAAGAACAGCCATATGAAGTTGATTAGGCAGTTTTGAAGGGCTACAGATCTGAACAGAATTTTAAAGGACTAGTAGGATGTAGACTTTGCAAACAGCTGATTGAAGGGCTGGGTACACTGTAAGTGAAAGAGATGAGCTGCAGGTATGGAAAATTCTGCAGCTGGCTTACTGTGACTAAGAAATGAAAAAAAAAAAAGTAATGATCCCTTAAAAATAACCTGAGGGCATGGAGACATTCTGTGACACATGATGACATTCACCTTTGATCTTTGGAGCTGCCCTATGGTTGAAGATACTTACCTTGTCAGCTTCTGTATCTCACTTGCAACATTTAAATTCCCTTCCTGGAGTTTAGAGAAAGTTTCTAGCATCACAATCTCTTCTTATGAAGTTCAAATTCTAGCAGTCTGACATTAGTAACAAGAGATTAGAGGTGTGAACTTCCTCAATATATGTTAACAAGGTGCTAAATGTGAAGGCCAATTATAGCTACCCCTAACTTCCTGTCTCCTGAATGCCCAGTGAATGAGCATGATCAGGGTAAGGCTCTTGCTCTGTGGTATTTATAGGATTCTCAGCTGAAACTTATTGGATTCCTGAAAGTGTGTTTGTGGATTCCTTGGGGTATTGAGGAATTTTGTAAGCTCACCATAAATGCTCCAGATGCCTTCCAGAACACCTGGTAATAAATTCCAGCCCCTTGGACTTCCCCTTTCTTCTGATACAAGGTTATTAAATATGAAATATTACATGCTGAAATGCACATAAAACAGCCTAATTAGTAAGAGGAGGAAGTGAGAGCAGGGGCACATATGCTAAGAAAGGGATCACAGAGGGGCTAAGGGCTATGCTTTGTAATTGCAAAAACACAGAAAATCCAATTCCTTCATGGACTTGCTTGCACAACAGTCCTCTCTGTTGAACTTTTTGTCTTGTTCCGGGAGGTTCCTAAGTCCACACAAGTAGTATTAAGAATTTTCCTTTTCTCCTAAAAAACAGAAACAAAACAAAACAAACAAAAAACCACTATACTTTTGAGATTACAACAGTTTTAAAATGTACAAAAACATTAGACAGATATAGTATAGTAGATGACCCTTACCATACACTCTTCATCCAAATAATAACAGGAGAAAATGCCAATACTCAGATTCAGTTTGCTAGAGGGAATTAAGGATCTCTCTCTCTCTCTCTCTCTCTCTCTCTCTCTCTCTCCCTCCCTCTCTCTCTCTCTCTCTCTCTCTCTCTCTCTCTCTCTCTGTCTCTCTCTCTCTCTTTCCTTCTCTTGACCTCTCAGTCTCTCTCTTGGTATATTTCTATTTCACCATAATCCATATAATATTGTAATTAAGCTCTCTACCATCCATTCCGGCACAGTAAGCTCATTAAAACAAAATTTGTCTTAGATCCCTAAATGCTGCTCTTTGTGATCACTCAGAGCAGACATTGCAACTCTTAATCTGTTGAGTCCTAGACCCCATATTGGAAAACACCTTGATTCAAAAAGTAAACATTGTGTTCTCACAGAAAATATGAACCTGTATTCTGTTGATATTTCCTAGGCACTTCTTATCACTTTGTGCCAGACAGAAATAATAGAATTAAAGACCTCATCTTTAAAGATAGATGCATGAAAAAAAGGCATGTATGTATACATTATGTGACATATGGGTTCCTATGTGACTTGACCTGGGGGCCTTCACAAAGGAATAGCTAAAACACAAGAAAGACTTTGAGGCTCTTATAACTGAAAACTTGAATCAGAAAGCAAATGTGCATTGTATGATGCTGAATGTGTTGTATGAATGCTGGTGATTTTCAAAGTCTGTATATATTTTTTCTTTGCATCTCCATGCAACATTCCTTTCCTCTAGGCACAGGGACGAAGACCCCTTAGGTAGAAGGGTGCTGTGATTCACTTTGGAGGAAGAATATTTTCTGGCCTGATTTAGAGGAGATAGGTGAGGGAAAGATCATATTGACCTTCCTGATTATCTTAGTCAGTAGTCAATTGCTGTGAAGAATCACCATACCCACAGCAACTCTTATAAAAAAGAACAAGTTTATTTGGGACTGGCTTACAGGGTCAGAGCTTTAGTCTGTTATTATAAAGGCTGCAAAGCATGATGGCACACAGCCAAACATAAAACATGTTCTATATCTGGATCCACAGACAACGGGCTGGAGAGAGAGAGAGAGAGAGAGAGAGAGAGAGAGAGAGAGAGAGAGAAGAGAGAAGAGAGACTGGGGGCTGGGCATTTGAAACACAAAGCCCACTCACAGTGACACAATTCCTACAAAAAGTCTATACCTAATCCAGTAAGGCCACACCTCCTAATCTCAGTAAAGTAGTGCAACTTTCTAATAGCCAAGCATTCAAAAGGATGAGCCTATGGAGGTCATTTGTGTTCAAACCACCACACTGATTCTGTAATTCCTTTGAGTGACAATGTGGACTATTTAAAATATCTGTATTTTGAAGTCTACCTCCTTTATACTTCTATTTCTATGTATGCTTTAGACCTACTTTCCCCTTTAGTTCTACAATTTCTTTTGATTTCAGGAAACTACTGCTAAAGAAATACCCTGAATATAAGGGAGAGGTCCTAAGACACATAAGTTATTAAGTATGCATAAAATGGTTCATGGTATGTGCTGAAATTCATTAACCTCAGTTACAGTGAGTTAAATCACAAATGGTTGTTTCCTAGAGGTATTCCATGGATGAAAAAGTTGTAATTTATAGTTAGGTCAAGTAATTAAAAGGACTATGAATATAGGTGTGATTGAGAATAGCATCTGAAAGACCATCAGTCTGGGTTACTAACTCATAGGCAGCATTGTAGACAGCATTGATCTTATCCTGAAAGTCCTTAAGATTTACTGTCTATTATACATAATAAAAATGCTTTCATATCCACTTTTGATATGTGCATTTTTCAGCAAACATAAAATCTTTGCTGTGCTTTCCTTTTAGGATGGAAACAATCTCTTATATTAGAATATATTACTAACACTAAAGTTATATACTATGGATACATGGCAATAATACCACCACAAAAATGCAAATTGATGAATAGGTCAAAAAGCCATTCATCATGGAAATAATTAGAGCAATTCCCAACCTCTACTCTTAGAGGATTCTAACCCAGGATTCTTCAGAAAAATATGATATTTCTCCACAAATTAGCAGTATATGCATATGAGTTTGTTTAACATAAAAGGAATAGCTACTATATGGGATTTCCATGGGATGGTTAGCAAATATCTATTCACATTAGATTTTATATGAAAAATAGACCAAAGAAATTATTTCACCTATGTCTAACTTGATGAACAAATGAGTTTAACTATAGTTATTTACCTTGTGTGGATCTCCTACAAGTGATCACAGCCGCTAACAGGCTAAGAGTGTAAGACTATATCATTCTTATAGGACAATATTCTAGAACAACACAATCTACACTACTGGTGCTTAGCACAGAAAGGTAAGGTTTGTTACTATATATTCTATGGTACATAGAACAGTGGACACAGCTGAATTGATCTAAAATGTTAATAATTCAATATATTTTGATAGAAGCACACACACACACACACACACACACACTCACACACCAGTCATGCTAGCTCATATCTATTACCTAGCACTGAAGTTTGTGTGAGTTAAAGAACAATGTGGGCTACATAGAATTATAAGATAGACTTGGTTACAGAGGGAGATTCTGTCTCAAAAGGCAAATTTAAATTTAATTTAAACACCACAAAAATCTATATAATGGTGATAATGAGGTCACAATTTTTTATGCCTGACAATATAGACAGCTTCCAAATTAAAATAGGAATTTATAACTTTCAAAAGGAGAAAATATACCTCAAACATTACATAAGATATATATGAGTAATAACTAGTAAAATTTTAAGTTTTAATAATGAAAACAATATCAATCTTATGTGAACTGAATTCAACTTGGTAGACACAAGGGTAGGAACACCACAGTGAATTCTATGCTATTGTCAGTATCAGACATTTCCAAAAGGAATCTATAGAAATAAATCCAATGCTCAGTTACCTCTGTTCTGAGGGATTTCACAGGCTGAAAAGAGTAAAGTCATATGTGAGATGTTAAATTTTTAGAGAGTTCTCTAGATTTTTCCAGAGCTATAAATGGTATATTAGGTTTGAAAAGAAGGCAAGAAAGTGGTCAAGATAGACAGAAGCTGAAAACTTTAGCTTGATAAGGTGAGGTAGCAGTAGGTAAACTGAGTTCTAATATATATATTACAGAAAGAGAGGTGACACTAGACTAAAAAAAGTCAGAAAGAATTATGAAAATGTTATGGGCCTCACAGAAGACCCAGTTTAAATTTCCAACAGCAACAGGGTGGCTTACAACTATCTATAACTTCAGTTCCAGGATATCTCAACCACTCCTTCTGATCTCTGTGTACACCAGGAACATAGGTGATATACATGCAGGCAAAACACTTAATACACATAACACAAATAAATCTTTAAAAAGAGAGAAAATTGTATTTGACTAGTGGATAGGAGAAACTTCTACATTTTGCCAGTCCTTGAGTTCAGGTATGAGTTCCCATGATCCATGCAAGTAAGAATGGCCAGTAGCCTACTAGACATTCTAACTTATAGATAATGTGTTCATAAATTTCAAAATGATAAAGAAACTGAATGTTCAAGAAGAAAATAAGTGCACCTTCTGAATCCCTCACGATTCTAGAAATACAGGCACATGAGTGAGTCAACATAAGCAGTAATTTCACAAAGTTGTAGGGAAGACAGAAAACATATATATCGATGTAAAGATGCAATCAAAAGTGACAGACACAGTTATGTTTCAATAGTGGGACAGAAGAAGCAGAGTCTCACATCCACAGGGATGAATGTCCATTTTAGTGGGTTATTTTGCCCAAGTACTTAGTTACGAAATAAATATATACTTAGCAATTCTCAGGACTCTAATTCTTGGTGTTATAGATACACATCATCTCTGTTTGGCAGCTAGGGGCCATGAGGTGCACAACGATAAAGACACTTGCTCACAGTGTCTTAACCAAAAGAAAAAGAGAAAATCTAGAACAAAAGCAGTTATAGAAGAAAACTTAGAAATGTTAAATAGAATAGTTAAAATGAAAGGAATAGCTTATTCTGGGTCCTTCGAAGAAAAGGAATCATCCAAGACACATACATACATACACACAGAAAGAGAGAGAGAGAGAAAGAGAGAGAAAGGAGGGAGAGAGACAGAGACAGAATGAGACAGAGTAAGAGACAGAGAGAGACATACACAGAGAGACAAAGAGAATACTTTAACTCAAGTTTTAGTTAGAGAAAGAATCAAGTAAGTTAACTATGTGAAATAGGGTGTAAGTCATAGTATGCACTCAGCTCCAGTACTATGGTGGACTACAGACAGACTTCCATAGTTTCATTCCGCATCTTGAAATTACTTCCTCAATTATTTAATCACACACTTCCTAATTGTGAAAAAAATGTTAACAGCATCTTAAAAAATTCCCTCTCTCCCTACTTGCCAGTGGAGCGTCTGTGGAACAGATGCCAATGACAGCTTGGCAATGTCCAAAGGGACGAACATAGCAATTACAATACTTCCTCTGTCTTCCATAGCCAGGGTTGGCATCCCAAGCAGGCATGGCACTTGCCAAAGGGATCAGGTGGCATGCTGAAGAGATGTCTTACTCAGAAAACTGTACCATGATTTTTATTCCCCTCAAAATTCAGAGGTGAAAATAGAAACTGAGATTGCTTTCTAAGTCTTAACTGGAAAAGGAAAAAATTACAATTGTTTCAAGGAAATGTCTTTAATTGTTTACCTCAACCTTCATTGGCAGCAGTGACATTTTCTGAACACTTTTTTTTTTCTAATATATATGCTCAGTATCTACTTGACCCCAGCAAAATGGTGTTGATGGGATCTCCTGAGAAAAATGGACATTGTTAGTCTCCCAGCTGTCTTCATAGAGGTAGCTCAAGTCCACACATCCTTCTCTGTGTAACCACACTGGACAAATCTCTCAATTTTTATATCCCCCACTATGACCTCTGCTAATAGCCAGCTCATGTTCCTTATCCAGTGGCCCTGAAACTGTCTTCTCAAAATTATATTTCTGGTACACATATTTAAATTTCCTCTCTGCTATGCTTTTTATAACTTCTACTCAACTACTTCTACTTCAGACTTTTTGCCACAGTCTGAAGTGTGACAAGATAGCAAAAAATAATTTCTATAATAGAGCCATGCATTCTAGTCAGTAATTTAGGGGTTTCACCAAAAACTTTAACCATGTCAAAATATCTTCAGAATCACCAGTATCTTTCTAATATTGGTCAAGTATTGATAATTTAACAGATGATAAATCAATAGTAGCTAAAAAGTGAAAAAAGAATAAGTTTTTCTTCTTTAAAAAGTCTTTTTATACCCAAAGATACAAACTTGAATGAATATTTATTTTCTCTATACTTTGGCAAGTTGTGAGCTCTGCATGGGATCAGATTTGATATCAAATTCTGACTACCCAACATTATTAGTTGCTTTTATCCATGAAAATTAATTAAACACTATGAATAATGCACATTAGTAATACCCACCTTGAGGTGGCTATATATTTCATATATCTAATAAATGAAAATAAATGAATGAATGGTATAATGCCTCATCCTAGCGAATAGCATAGGCTGAATTCAATGCACATTAGGTGTTAGGTTAGCTGTTAAAATTAATTGCCAGCAAATTATCTTGCTTTACTTAATGTACATTGAGCTCACAAAGGTCTCCAGACTATGGCTTTACTTGTTCCTTTGTGTACCAAAAATTTACCATACTCTTTATCAGTACAACTAGCTCCCACCTTTTTAGTCTTCAATGATTCTTTTGGTGGTGGTGGTGGTGGTGGTAACAATCCATGATTTTCTTAGCATATGAATATTTGCTAAGAGCAAATACTCAACTACTGGTTGAACCATGAGTTTTATACAATGACTCAGTGTAGTCAGCCAATAGCATTGGCACAAGGTAAGAGATACAATCACAGTATACATTGTAGTGTATAAATTCCTAGTTGCTATGACACAGTGTTATGGTGAAGAAGATATACAAGGTTTTATTGCTGTTCTTGTTGTTACCATTAATGAATTTGCAATATATTTCAGAATAATATGATTGTTTCACATTTTATCATATTAAAAATTATCAGGAGTCTGTCATAATTAATTCAGTTACCAATTTTTGCTTGTATCCTTTCCTGTTGGAAATTTTCAAGAAAATCCTTGGATGCATTGTCATCTCAACTCTAAATATCTTGCTGAGAGAATTTTTGAATGTCTGTTTTCAACATTACATAGGTGTTATCCATTACTACCAGAAGAAAAATATTATCCATATTATCTAGTGGTGAACCTTATTACCTACACTAATGACCTGTCTGACAATTCCTGCCCATTGATGCAGTAATGCCATCTATATCATAGTAGTAAATATGATCCTGATTGCTAAAGTTCTATAGAATTTCACAAAATAGTACACATATCTGACGTTATCAGAACCAAGAACCTGATAAGTCGTAGGCTTTGGGAAAATTATTCTCAACTTTCCTGATGCTGTAACCTTTTAATACACTTCATGTTGTGACAAACCCCATATGTAAAATTATTTTTGTTGTGACTTCATAATTATAGTTTTCTTATTGTTATGAATCATAATCTAAATATTTTTGAAGACCGAAGTTTATTAAAGAGGTTGGGACCCACTGGTAGGGGATCCCTACTACTATTATTCTGCTTATGGGACATAGTGTTAATCTCACCCTTAATGGCTTCTCGTTACTCTCACATATAAGGGCATCAAACTTCAACAGAGAAGCTTATTTTGCAAAAGATAGCAATTAATATAGATTCCCACAATTGGCCATACTTGGCTTTAAATGGAACATCTAAGTCACATGTTCTCCATTCCTGACTTAGGATCATTGAATAGGAGGTGGAGATAGAGGAAGGGTGGAAAACAGTGGATGAATATAAAACAATAGAATTTCCTAGACACAACAGTGGAAATGCACATATGAACTCACAGGGATTGTGACAGCATGCACAAATCCTGTGCAAACTCAAGTAGACAAAATATTCTGGCATGCAGTGGGAAGGTAGACATAAAGTCCTATCTTTAGCTGAAGAGCTATCAGTAATTGATAGCCTCTGAGAGAAAGAGAGTTAGTTTTCTTTAAGTATAAGTCTAATCTGTTCCATTGTCTGGTTATGTACACAAGAGTATATGCATAAAATCAATGTGAATTGCTGGATTCTAAAAGTGAGGATACAAATTTGGGTGAGTACGGAACAAGGGTGAATCTACAAGAAGATAGTGGAAAGGAGTAGAAATATATAATGCATGAATTTCTCAAAGAATTAATTGAAACATTTTAAAAAAAAAAACAAAGATGGGGTATAAATAAACTTACCACACAAGTCATAAATAAATAATAAATGGAAGAAAAATTGAATCTCTCAAGGTCTACAGCTTATGATTAGCTTTATGGATTTAGTTTTTATAAAATATACTACATAAAAACATTGCTGTAATTAACTGTAGTTATCAACACTGTACATTCATTCAACAGTCCAAATTACTTTTACTAAATTTCATCAACATATATTTTGAGTGTTGGTTCATTACTATCTTGGCTAAAATAATATTCAACCCTTCTTCAGATCACCTCTTACTATTGCTATTTTGATATTATCACTAATTTACTGTACACACTCTTTGAATTCACTTCCAGAAACATATGTTCTACAAATTTCACTAATGTGAACTTTTTAGTTTTAAAAGTATAGACCATAAGTATTAGGTCTCATAAATATGCACATACACACACACACACACACACACACACACACACTTCTACACATGTGCCTGCACATACACATCTGTTATTGAGGCTAAGATGATTAAAGATTTTTACTGATCATTTTTAATACAAAGTTCAGCATCAATTTTTATCTAAGGATTTCCTATCTTGTTATTGGTTATCTAAATTAAATGCTTTATGGAGAGATAATTAATTTTTTAATTTTTTCAACTTCACACATTTATTAGCTGGGCATTTTTTCTACCAGAAAGTATTTCTTATCCTCATTTCTTCTTCTCAGTATATTAGATTTTTAATTAGTTAATACTTTAGTTTATAATTGAAACTTCATAGACTATATAATTAGATTTTAAATAAAATGAATTTTTAATAATCATGATTTTATGAATATACCACACAGATGAAATTTAAAATGTCTCATTAATTTCCTTTTGTACCCAGGTTTACACCAAAATACATCGTTTGTGAGCTACTAAGTGCAAATTATTTAAGAACAACACAAAGTTGGTACCTGATCTCATTTTATTGTAATAAATAATATGTAGCCTGACATCTATTAATTTTAAAAGTTTTGCACAGTTCTCTGATGTTTACACAAATATGAAATTTTATATCCATCAAATAGCAATTCCTCACTGTTTAAAGTATGATAGGTTATGATAAATGTAGGTATGTTACTTTAGTGTTCTTGTGACCAAAATGCCAAACATAAACAACAAAAAGTAGTTTAGAATTATTGTGTCCACGGTTAGAAGTTAACCTTCCATGGCAGAAAAGGTATTGTATTGAAAAGCTTTTCTAGTCACAGTGAGCAGAAAGTGGAATACCTGTACTCAAGTGCTTTTACCCTTCCTTCTTTATTCTGTCCAGGTTCCCAGTACACACTCTAGTGGCACACAATCAAAGTTGTGTTTCCCTATCAGTTACATGTGCCTTCTCAATCTCCTGAGTGATTGTAAATCCAATCACGTTTAAAATAAATATAATATTTTCCTTAAGATAACCTAGTTTAGTATTCTGTGTATAGAATGTTCATATCTGTTTCTTTATGGACTGATATTCATAAAAAGATTAACATAAGCTATTCAATAAAATTTATCCTTAAGGGCCAGCCACCAAGAACACTTCAAGCCCAGGACCTAAGTTCAACCACAAAGATACCCTATGAAAGCATAGTACTGACTCCTGGATGTTCTAACCACGAATATTAACCTATGAAAGCATAGTAATGACTCCTGGACCTTCTATCTTTGTCCTCTCTTCTCACTGTCCCACCCATACCATGACTTCTGCAAGTCATCTCCACAAAAAATATAAATAAATTTTATATTAAATATTTGAAACATTAATAAAATGAAATTAAACCTTTATGATGCTTCCAATGAAAGAGATGTAGTTAATATTATTTAACATGCTGTGTACTACAATATTTATACGGATGGACAATAACACACTATTTTATATTATATTAGATAGATCCATACATAAGTACTCACCCTAGCAAAAGTCACTTGCATTGTTTATTAGTCACATGCCTATTCCCAGAACAGATACTTTCTATTTATTTGTTTGCAGATGTTCATAGTGCTTTATATGAAATAAGTATTATGATTGTCACCATTACCTGGTAGTTTGCTTAGCTTCTAAAAATCCCAGGAAGTATAAAAACACATTATTAAGTAGTGGTTATACAATTCTAACAAAACTTTACATTGGTTTCACTGAAATTTTATATGGAATTTACAGAAATTAATGTCTTAGTTCACCAAGGTGAGAATGCATTAGTCTGGAGTGACTTTTATTCTGTACTGTTATACAATTTGTTTTCTTTTAATCATACTATAATGTTTTCACTATGGTCATGAAATATGCATACATACACACATATGTACATACATACATACATACATACGTGTGTGTGTGTGTGTGTGTGTGTGTGTGTGTGTGTGTGTGTTGTATATTAAAACACCTCAGACTCTTCTCAAGACAATCAAGATATATACTGGTTGCTTTTTCAGCCACTACAGTTATGACGAAATAAATATATATTGTTTTAAGTTACTAAATTACTGTCAGTTTATTTCCCAGCTAGACAAAATAGCACATGAAGTGAAAGAATGTGCAATTTTCTGGAAAGAAGACTGTATGGATCAGGATGGGGTGGGTATGGGAGAGGAAATTGTGACAGTTACACTGGGAAGTTAATTCTACACAGTATGTGAGGTAATCTACCATCAGAACCAACTACCCTCCCTATGGGAAGCTGAAAAGCCCTTGTCTTAAGGGATTTACTTAGGGAAGTAAAAATCTTTAAGTTTGAAATACCCAAGAATCACTTCACAGTAACAGTAGGGCTGAGTGTGAGGTCCCAGATGGAGGACTTGGAGAACGGACTGAAGGAGCTGAGGGAGTTTGCACCCCCAGGAAGGCAGCAACAGTGACAACCGGCCTGACCCTCCGATACTCCTGGAGACTGATCCACCAACCAGAGAATACACAAGGAAGGACCCATGGTCCTGGCCACATATGTGGCAGAGGAGGGTTTTGTTAGATATCAGGGGGAGGAGAGGCCCTTGGGCCTGAAGGTGTTAGATCCCCCAGTACAGGAGAATGCCAAGGAGGGAAGACGAGAGTGGGTGAGTGGGTGGATGGGTGGGAGATTACCCCCATAGTGGCAGGGGGAGAAGGGAGGGAATGGGGAGGTTCCAAAGGGGAGATCTGAAATGGGGGAAACATTTGAAATGTAAATAAAATATGAAAAATAATAATAAATTTTAAAAAATCTTTAAGGAAGATAAGAGAGAAGAAAACTGACATAGAGAATTTTGTAACTATAATACCTGTGGTACATAAAAATAATTGAAGAAAAAAGTGAATATTACTTTTAAAAGAAATTTTAAAAGCCACAAGGATAGGTGAAGGCCTTAACTTTTCCACCAACAACTTTGAAATCAACTAGGCAGAAAAATCCATGTGTATTCTTGAAATCAATACTACTACCTGTATATTTCATTTAATTGACTGTTACAGAACACTTAACAACAAAAGATCATATGTTCTTGCTCTTATGGGACATTCATCACAATAAACTATACTCACACCAAAAATCCATCAGGATATATTTAAATGTCTTTATGTAATTCAAATGTGTTCTCAGAGCTCAAGTCATTAAATGAAAAATTATAAAATAAACACACTTAAGATGTATCCAAGTACTTAGTAATTTAAAATTGTTTTCTGACAGCATGGCAAAAGAAGAATTCTCTGTGAAATTAAGACATTTTAAGTTTGATTAGAAATTAGGGCACAGCATAGAAATTTATGTAATGTGGTGAAAACATACAGCTAGGAATAAATTAAAAGATGTGGGTGAATATATGAGAAAATAGTAGCAATCTAAATAAATATCCTAAATCTACATATTGAGATGATTAGTAAGAGTACACTTAATTTAAAGAATAGAATTTGAACCTTGCATGAGTAGATGCCACTGATCACAGGAACCACCAGGAATCTCAGGGTAAGATGTTTAATACTACTCCTTAACTTGTTTGTTCAGAGGCTTCCAAAATAATATAGATTGTTGCCTTTTCCTTTGATTACCCACCAAACCTAGATGGGAAGACCCTATTTTTGAAGGCAACATATACTTTAGATTCAGTACAAAGAAGAATCAAGTTGGAAATGGCCTGCTGTTTTCCTCCTTCTTGGTAATAGTCACAGTGCCAGAAGGTGCTGCTAGATAAAAGTCATCCAATAACAGTCTTCCTTACCTATCGATGCTGCATACTTGAATTGCAACCTTCCAGTTAGATGTTTCACTGGTACCACAGTAGCAAAAATGATTGGGAGTTAACCAGTCACTTCCAATTCCACTTGTAATCTGCTCTGTGGAAGGAAAGCCTGGATGCTACAGTAACCCTAGTAAAAAACTCTATGACTGTTTCTACACGCCCTGTCCCACCCAGCTAATCACAGTACCATAGCCAAACAAAAGACAGAGCTCAGGAATTCTGCAGAGGAAGGGAAGGAAGTATCTGAGTAACCAAATGGGTCACATTCTTCAAGGTCAGATTCCCTCTAGGGACTGATATTTGGCTATGAGATATGTAGACAAACTGCCTCCTAAGCATTTATGGACTACTGGTGCTCTTAGACTAAGACAAAGACATTCCTTTAAGAGGGTAATGACTAATGGAGAGACTCATAACAGGTGGAAGTGCTGAGAAGTGACTGTTGATTTTGGAGTCCTAAATGAGATAGCTAAATCACCTACACCAAGGATCAGGGAATGTCACAGAGACAAGAAGAAATGCTGGGAACAGAAGGATGGAAAGAAGCACCATGAAGTGCCATCTTCTCTGTATGGCATAGACCCTTACACTCATAAGCCACACTATGCCTACCTATACAAGTCAATACAAATATAGAAAAGGATAGAGGACCAGCTAGGAAAAAGAGGGCCAAAAAGAATGGGAAAATGATAAGGGAGTGTAATGTGTGGTGGATGTGATCACAATATAATTTATAAGTGTATGCATTTGTTAATAACAAATAACAAAAGGAATGGAATGTCAAAAGCAATTCAGAATCCAAAAATAAAACTGAAGAAAATTAAGTATAAAACAAGCAGGAGGTTAATTAATAAAACTAGAGGAGAAGGTGATAAAACTGAAAACAAAAATATAAGAAAAAAATGAATAAAACTAAAATACCAAATCTGCTTAACATCAATAAAATTGATAAATTATAAGCCCAGCTAAACAGGAGAGGAAGAGGAGAGTCAAACAAGACAGAGTATTTCATGTCAGATACAAAAGAGGGATTATCTTTTCTGATATCACAGGCACTAAAGTAACATTGTAAACAAATCTAAAAATCTTTGCCTATAAATTTTGTAGCTTGGATCAAGTGGATTATTTCCTAGAAAGATAAAACTGGCCAAAGTGCACACAAAACCGAGTAAGTCATCTCTATAGTACTACGTTTCCTAACGAACTTGAATCCATATTTAATAACTTCCTCAAACAGAAAGCTAAAGACTCATGTTCACTCAAAAATATTTATTGAAGTAGATAAATATTTCAATCCAACCCTGAGGCTAGTAACCCTCACAGACATGAGTGGTAATTCTACCAGCAATTGCTTCTCAGCAGACAGATCTGAGAAAAAGGAAAAAAACATACTGAGGTTTCAGATTACCCACCACAACAGGCTGCATAAATTCAACAAAATATTCTTGTGCTATCTACTCATATGTATTTTTTCCACACATGTACTTCCCTAAGGTCTTGTTCTGCTATTTAAAAAAAAAAAAAAAAACAGAAAAAAACAACAAAAAAAACCCTATCAGTCAATTGGAATGAAGGCCCCACACTAACAATGTCATTTTAACTTTGAGAGATCATTCAAGACATTTACAGTATGATATGCTAAGGGTTGCGACTTCAATGTAGGAATTGTAGGGAAGCCAATTCAATCAACTACCTTTCTTTGCCCAGATCTCCCAAATTCACATGCTTCTCAAATGCAAATATGCACTGGCCCCATCACAAAACCACATTAACTCATTTAAGCAGCAGCTCTAAATTATACTTCTTGGTTAAGTCATTTAAATCGGGTGTGGGTGAGAGTCAAGCCAAGAGTTGCCCTGAGGGAGAGATCATATGCCATTATTCAAAAATGATACAGATACACAATAAGCATTCCTGACATGTATGTGGGTTGCATGTATCCAAATGTAAGTCTGTGCAACTGCATAAAAGTGCTTTACTCACTGAGCTATCCTCCCATTCTGGGCCAATAGACATACTACCCCAATCTCATCAAATTACTACCTTAATTTCATTATAATTATGCAACATAACATGTAGAATGAGTTCATTTACAAAGTACTGAATTAGTAATCCTCAAAATGACCCAATATTCACTGTCTGAGAAACTAATGATCACGTGGAGCTCTAAAATCCATGACTAAAAGAATAAAGTATGAATGTTTTATGAAATTATAGGAGAAAGGAAACTTCAAGGAATACAAAACTGGTTCATTGTGACAATGTAATATGTTAATGATAGCAACCAGTGACTGAAGAAAATGTGTCTCTAGAACATGGAAACTCCTTAATGATGATATAAATCTAAAATTGTTCTATGTAATAAGTGATATTTTAGCTATTTTATTTCAGTTTTTAAGCTTAAAATTTATGTATTTTGTTACATATTGATTTCACTCCAATTAAAAATAATACGAGTGAAACAATCCAAGTATGCAAACTGCCTCTTCCATTTTATTTTCTCTATCTTTTAACTATTATATTTTATTTTTTTACTATTTAATTTTTTTAATCTTAAATATATTTGATTATATGGTTCCCTGTCCCAAATGCTTCCAAATCCTTACCACCTCCCTATTCACTTAGCTTTAAGTTGTTTCTCACATAAAACAAAACTCAGTACAAGACTGCCCAAACCAAGAAAACAAAATAAAACCATATCCCCCCAAAATACACACTAAATTTTAACCATATAAAAGGACAGAAAAAAAACCTGTGAGGTGTATTATATGTTGGCCAAATCTTGAACATGATGCCTGTCTTGAAATAATTGATATACTTGGTGTCACTCTACTAGAGAAAACTAATTTCCTTCTCCCAGAAGGTATAAATGACTGTTCAGTTGTTAACCTTCACCCTAGTGACTACGTTTTCATTATTTATTTAAAAAAAAAATAACAAAATAAAATATAATGAAATAAATCCAAAAACTATTATATCAGTGTTGTTTTTATTAATTCTTTGAGAATTTAATACAATATATTTGGATCATCTTCATCTGAACTTCTCTCAGATTCACCCTTCAGCCGTCATCTTCTTCTTCTTCTTCTTTTTCTTCTTCTTCTTCTTCTTCTTCTTCTTCTTCTTCTTCTTCTTCTT
>JADRCH010000175.1:10554909-10565707 GCA_019843965.1 Rhynchomys soricoides
TCTTCTTCTTCTTCTTCTTCTTCTTCTTCTTCTTCTTCTTCTTCTTCTTCTTCTTCTTCTCCTCCTCCTTCTCCTCCTCCTCCTTCCTCCTCGTCCTCCTTCCTCCTCCTCCTTCCTCCTCCTCCTCCTCCTCTTCCTCCACTCCTCTTCCTCCACTTCATCTTCTTTCTCCTCCTCCTCTTTCTCCTCCTTCTTCTCCTTCTTTTTTTCCTCCTCCCCCTCCTTCTCATCCTACTACTACTCCTTCTTCACCTCCTCCTCCTATTCCTTCTCCCCATCCTCCTTCTTTTTTTTCCTTTGAAGATAATTTCAATGGATATCTTGTTCCTTTCACTCCTACAGTCTTTTAGCCTTGGCTTCTGTGACAGTCCCCTAGTCTTGGTTTTGTGGATTGTGTTATATATATCTTAATTGAAGGAAGGTACCTAGGTCTACAGTTCAGAGCCAATTAAACCATGAAATTGAAATACAGGATACAATCAAATCATCTTTGATTTTAAACCTGAAAGGACTATTTGGCCACTGATCATTGATCAAGGTAATCTTTAGGCAGTGGAAGTAGACACTCTTTTATAAACAGCATGGCAATGGAAATTTCAGTTACCCATATGTGAAAATGTGGAGTTTCCATCACTCAGAATAAGCTTGGAAAGAACATTTCATCAAAGAGTCCAATGAAAAACCTTATTCTGTACAACTGGCTGGTATCAGACTACTGCCATGAGTGTCTACCCCAGTAACACTGAGTCAAACTCACAGAGGGTTGAACTAGTATATAGGCATTAGCTTAAGAGATATATATGTGATAACTCCATCTGGAACAATTGAAGAAGAGAGCTCTCATGTGAAACACAGTTGTCGGACCACAGTGCTTCTAGCACAGGTGTGTGTGTGTGTGTGTGTGTGTGTGTGTGTGTGTGTGTGTGTATGTGTTTGTGTGTGATATGTATGTAACAGATTAGGTAAACCTACCTCAACCTATTGGCAAAACTTTGCTTTCTATCTCTTGCTTTGAGGACAAATTATAGTCTCTTCACTCTGGAAAATTAACTAACCAAGATGAGATCTGTCATGTAAAGGATGATGAGGTCCGTCAACTTTTGAGTTTGGGGGGATTGTCATAATGCAATAGAAACTTTAAAGAGCCAATGTCAAACCATTCATAAATTGTATGGTTTTTCAGAGCTACATTCCCAGTAACATGTCACTTTCATTTTCATCAGTATGATTCTCAACAGTTTTGAACTTAAAGGCTCAATATAGAATTGATATTTTATGAACTGTCTCAAACTTTGCCTTGAAGTGTTGCTCTCTGGAAGACAATATGACACAGAAGAAGGGAAATGTTCTTTTCTACAGGGAAGATATTAGTCTTATTGCAGCTAGGGAAAAAAAGCACCAGAGTCATTATCTAGAAAAGTGAATCACAGCATGAAACATTGAATTTAGTGAAATTGAAACTTTTTTCTTTTGAGCAGGGGCATGATATTTTAAAGTGGGATACCAAATCTACTAGGCTGATAGTGCTATGTGGTCCATGGGGTGAATTTATGGGTGAAAACAATTGTTTCTATGCAAATTCTATATAAAATGATTTACCAGTAGGCTTCATATAAAAATTAAACTTGGCTCAAACCAGGACCTACTTAACAGGCAAGAAGAAAGAATGGTCCCAAACATAAAACAGGCCCTGGAAAAGGTTGAGACAGGCATGGTTACTTATGTATGAAAGCTGAATTTTTGACAACTTATTTTAAAATGTCATCTCACGACTCTTAACAACTTCACCTGTATTTTCCTTTCCATTCACACAGAAAACACTTCTCAAAGAAAGTTTAATAATTGTCAAGTTTAGCAGAATATATCTAAGTAACATTTAAAGGTTAGCATTGGTACTCTAATTCCACCAAAAAGCTGTGTATATCTACACTATCTGCCTCATCTCAACCAAACCATGCATACAAACCTGTAATTGTAAACGATGCCAATATTTAGTTAGATCCTGTAAGCTTTAATACTCCATTGTGAAATCAAGGACTCTTTTACCTGCATGTTAATAAATAAACTTCCCAGGGTTGGGGATTTAGCTCAGCGGTAGAGCACTTGCCTAGCAAGCACATGACCCTGGGTTCAGTCTTCAGCTCTGAAAATAAATACAAAAATAAGTAAACAAACAAACAAACAAACTTACTTCCCCTTAATTTGTCATCTTTTTCAATTATAACATTTTAGATGTCATCTTAATCCTGAATAATTTTCTAGGTCGGCTTTCACTTTTATGTGTCTCAGAACTAAAATCACAAACCTAACCTGACTGGATCAGGACTCAGAGTTCTGATTCAAGACAGACAATGGTATATGTTGATATGTCAGGCAAACAAATAAATTTTTCTAATTGCATTGTATTAAACAAAGCTTGCAATTTCATGGGTTGTTTTATACCCCAATACCGGGCATAAAAAATTCTAGATCACAAACTGCCTGAGGTGAGCAAACTTGTGGTGTTTCAATATAAACAGAATGTTTTCAAAATCCCCACACTTGCACTTCACATAACTCTGTCTAATGGGAAACTTCTACACTGTATATGACAAAACATAGTGTCAGATTTTGCTTCTACTGTGTAAACAGTGACTCTAAAGACTAAAAGCAGATTGCTTAGAGTCCTCAATTTCTTCATTTGTCAATTTTGAAAAATAAATATCGGAAAATGAGGCTATGTTAAAGAGAAAGGAGATATAAAATAATATGATACGCTGACTTGCATGACTACAGAGAGCAATCACAGGATAATGGACATGCAGATACTACCTGAAGTTCGGCAGGTACAGGATCCTAAAAGATTCAGAGCATTGATTCACATCCAATGACAGAAAAAGACACCCTGTTCGTGTAGTTTCCATGGCAGCTCGAGAGAAAGAAGTCTTCATTTTTTACTCCATGTAACTGATTGGATGAGACTCAATAATATTCCAGAGGGCAACGTGCTTCATTCAGTCTATTAATTTCTTCCAAAGAAACTAACAGAAACAAGCAGGCTACTATTTTACAGAATAGTTTTACACCCAGTGGATCAGTCAATTTTTTCACAAAATAAACCAACATGGTCTAAAAGAGGCACATGTTTCATAGTTGGGACCATGATCTAAAACGATGAATTATAGTTTCTATTATCTGTTTAGTGACCACTCAGCTTAATTCTAATATCACTTATAAACACTCATCACTATCTTTCAGATTGATGACTGCAGAGTTTTAGAATGGATAAACATTATTCCAAGAATATGTGGTTATGATGCATAGATTTAGAAATTAAAATTATTCATCTTTTTAGAATAAACATCAAACTGAGAAGGCATAAAACATAGTGCACAAGACTCCTCCAAAATCATCAAGCTTCCAGTTCACTTCCATGCCAACATACACATTTATTTATATATAACCATGTGTGAAGTGTCTATGCCATTTTTTCCCCTGAGAAGTTGAGTAGGTGGCATATATTTCAACAGCTCATCGCTACCAAATGAGAGCTATAATGTATATTTAAAGATGATGTCAGCTTTTCTAAATATAATTTTCAACTCTGCATGGAAAAAAATAAACTGCAGAACTGTAATAATCAACATATAAATAGCAGCCACATCTTTGCCATACAAATTTGGATAGTGATATTATGGAAGAAGACTATGAGAAGGAGCCTTCTGTCTCCTCCCTTTCTGCTAACCAGGGAACAGCTGGGGTGGATGACATTTTTAGTTAAAGCCAGTTTGGAAAGGCTTTTATCCCATGGAGATAAGCTAAAGCTTCAAAATAAAACAATCCAAACCTGCCAATGTTTGATTGGTTGGAATTTGGAATGGTGGTATTAAATGCTTGGTTTTCTCACAGTTTGGCAGACAAACTGTACAGCTTTCCATTGCCCTTTGACTGCTAACAAATGAAACCATCTGATCTCTTTTGACTACTCATAGGCGTTTTCTCCACTTCTTACTGTCCTGACAGGACTCAGAATGAACCCATTGAGACAATGATGTGTAATGATTCCTCATCTCTCACCAAGCCTTATGGGAAAAAAATCCTATTTAAATTGGATACATCAAATTTCTGGCTCTCTAGAGGGTAGAGATGCACACTGGAATTCCCAGTGAAGGGGCTTGCACATGTCCATCTCAGCATGAAAAAGCCAGGACCCAGAAGGGGTTACTTCTGTTGAAATATTGTTCATTTCAGAATTGTTCATTTCTGTTGTTGTGATAAAACACACTGACTAAAAGCAATTTGGGTAAGGAAATAGTTTATTTCAGTCTAATGATGATAACCCATCACTTGGGCAGAAACCCAAGAAGTAACTTGTAGAAACCATGAAAGAATGATGCCTGTTGGATTCCTGGCTATCTTATGCTCAGCTAGCCTTTCTATATAGCCAGGGCAGTGGTTTTCAACCTTTCTAATGATGCAACCCATAACACCACTATGTTCTGGTGAACATCAGCCATAAAATTATTTTGTTTCTATTTGATAGCTGTAATTTCAACACTGTGATAAATCATATAATTTGTGTTGTCTGATGGTGCTAGGTGAACCCTAGGAAAAGTTGATATGACCCAGAAGATGTTGTAATCCACGGTTTGAGAACCACTGTCCCAGGACTGCCTGCCCAGAAAGTGCTGCTGTCCACAGGGTATTAGCCCTTCCTTTATCATATGACAGTAAAATCAATCCTTCTCAGATATGCCCCATAGACCAATCTTATCTTGGCAGTCACTCAGTTGAGACTGCTATCTGAGGTGACTCTAGGCTGTTTCAGGTTGAGTGTTAAAGCCAAATAAGACAGTTGGTAGGTTTTTATACGGCAGGAGTTACAAGCATATTATTCTTGACTAAATGGGGCCCTGAGACAAATACATTTAGAACAAAACAATAAGGAATTACTTAAAGATCATGCATCCATAAATGTTCTAGATACAGCACTTCTCGTTTGATTAGAGAGAAAATTAACTTTAGTTGACTGAGAGGAGCTTTGATTGGAATGGACACAGAAGAAAGATACTCACTCTGAAGGATAAATTTCTTTCTTTAAAAACAAAAAAGGCACTTACATCAAATGCTTCCTGACCTCCTGGTCCTCTGCTCACAGAGACCAGCTCCCATTCCCTTTGCTTTCTTGTCTGAGAGGGTGTGGCCTTCCTGGGTATCACCATACCCTGGAGCAACAAGTCTCTACCAGGGAAGGCACATCCTCTCTCACTGATGCAAGACATAGCAGTCCTGATTTTGAACAGATACCACAGTTAGGCTACAGCTTCAGATAGCCTCTGTTCTAGTTGTTGGGAGACTGAGCTGCATGTCTCCTACATATGTGCTAGGGGCCTTAATTTAAGGTCATGTGTGTTCCTTGGTTGGTAGTTCAGTGTCTGTGAGCTCCCAGAGGTACATGTTAGTTGATTCTGTTAGTCCTCCTGTGGGGTTCCCATCCCCCTCAGGGCCATCAATCCTTCTTGAAACTCTTCCATAAGAAGACCTCCATCCAGTGACTGACTATGATAGCTACATCTGTTTCAATCAGCTGCTGGGTAAAGCTTCTTAGAGGACAGTTATGTTAGTCTGCAAGCATAACAGAGTATCATTAGTAATGTCAGGGATTGGTGTTTTCCCAAGGGATGGGTTTCAAGTTGGGCTGGTTATTGGTTGACCATTCCTTTATACTCTGTTCCATCTTTATCCCTGCATTTCTTTTAGACAAGACAAATTCGGGGTTGTATGTTTTGTGGATGGATTGGTGTGTTTATCCTTTAACTGGGATACCTTCCTGGCTATTGGAGGTGGCTTCTTCAGCCCCCTCTGTTAGGCATCTTGGCTAAGGTTACCTTCATTGACTCTTAGGAACCACTCTTATCTCAGGTCTCTGAGACATCCTGAAGATACCCTCGTATAAACTCAAACAAGAGACAGGGAAGAATGAATGAAGTCATGGATCTGTACTTTAATCTTTCTTTCAATTTGGGAATTAATGGGTTTGGAATGTAAAATACCATGTATTTAGTCAAACTCACACTGCTTTGGTCTAATGTTTGCTACTTTTATTGAGTTACATTTCTATCCTGTTATGAGAGGATTTTTGGTGAAGCAGAACTGTTGGAGGATGTTTTACTGAGAACAAACAGGTAGTGTTTTTTGGGATGTTGCCTGGAAAAAAGTGCATATGATGTTTCACTATGGTGGATGCTTGAGAAGACGTGATATTTGGAAAGTATATAAGTATAACCTAACAGACAGTGGATAGTTCTGTGGCATTGGTTTGCCTTGCCACTTTTGGTTGGACTTCATTGGGCTTTGATGACATTGGTTTCCACTGATGACACTTTGGCATTGATATGTGTTTGTGTTGCCTTCTTCACTGATAATCATTTGTTGTTACTGCATAGAAATGCACAAAGAACTTTTGGTGGTGTTGCAGAGGCTTCTTGCCACTTCCGTGGACTTGGGCCCACTGGCCAAATCTCATGGTTTCTTCTGGATTGAATTGCCATTGCAGAATCATGAATGGGATTTGCAGGTGGATCAAGCTACTGCTGCTAATTCATGTGAACTGAACTGCTGATATCCTGGCAATGCAGATTGGATTCACTCAAGAAACTATTTCTAAAGAGGATCACATCCTTCTTTGCCCTGTTAACCTTTCTTTTCCACTACCTCTGGTAGGCTGTAGGCTAGAACTGAGATAAAGCATTTAAGAACCCTTATTAAAGTAGGTTTTGAAAAATATAAGCTTACATGTGAGAGTTCTTTCATTTATTCCCAAAACTAACAACACTATCCCTACTTATCACCATTAAGAAACTCTAGTGCCCATACCACCAATCTGATGTCACTCTGTTTTATTTCTTCCCATTTGAGCCTAACCATGTCCAATAAGACATTAGAAAGTTAAACACAAAGATTTCAAATATGTTTGTCATTGAGGTTTTATTTTTTCTTACTGGACTTGATGTGTTCACACCACAAATTCATTGTCCCATGCTAGATTTCCAGTGACCATACGTGGGCCTGCATTTTGCCTTGCTTCTGAGGTGTCAGAACACTTCTCGGGGAGGCAAAATGCAGGCTAAGATAGAGGCCTCAACCCATGTTTCTCCTTGTAAGAAATGCCATGGGACTGAGGCTATAGTTCTCAAACTTCTGGGCACCCAGATACCACAATGAACCATGGAAATTTGATTATAGGGGCCAAGGTCCTGAGATGAGCCTGGGGTGGGGGTGGGGGCAGGGAATCCAGCTTAGCTAAGGATGAGTGCCAGGAATGAGGAGAGGTCAAGGAGACTTAGGGTAGGCTCTGTAAGATGGTCTTCCCCCAACAAGGTCCTTGAGAAAGGAAGCAATTCTTGCTTGTCAAAACTAGCTATTCATGGTAGAAAAGGATTCATATAACTTACTCATGGTAGACCAGAAATTAAATACCTTTTGTAGGAAGGAATGCTTGGGAAGGGAAGCTTATTGGCTAAATCATTTGGGTCCATCTAGCTACCTCATTAGCATAGAGAGCTCTGGCTATTTATGGTATGTAACCAATTGTCATGGTCTTCTTATTGGGGTGTCGTAGTCACCTGCTCAAGGGCAGGAACCTGGTTGGGAGTATATTCAAACACCTACTGTTCTCAATCATGAGAGTTGCTGGCATTCCTTATTCTGTTCAACGTTACCAGTTTTTGTATCTGGTGCCATGGTTCCACTTGCCCCACAACCACACAGAGGAATTTTGAGGGCTCCTGATTTAAAAACTTATCCTTCAAGTCCTTCAAGCTCTTCTCCTCAGTTTTACCCACCTAACTTCATGTTCTTTCTCAAAAAATAAACAAAACCCAATACAACAAACTCTCCCCAAACCAAGAAATCAAATAGAACACATCTAAAAATATAACCCCTTTTATATTTATAAAAATATAAATAAATAAAAAATAAAAAGTCAAACAACATCCAAGTAAAAGTACACACATACACTCACACATAAAACAATAAAAATCAAAATGAAACAGACAAAAGTGTGGAATCCATTGTATGTTGATCATTGACACTTGAACATGAGTCTTATCCTGGAGTAGTTGATAAATCCAGTGTCATTCTAGTGGATAAAACTGAATAATATCATAAAATATGTTTAAATTTAAAACTTCTTTAATTAAAAAAAAAACTTTTATAAGTTTTTTTTAAAAGACATTATAAAAAGTGGACAGATGAATAGTTTGTTGTATAGCAAATGCACAATGCATTTGATACAATTTTAATACTGTTTTGTTTAATGAAAAGATAAGATCATGATTGATAGTTGTACCAACCTGAAGTGTTAATATATATAAGTATCTGAAGTATTTATTTTAAACATATGGCTGTGTTTATGGACAGAGGTGTGACTTGTTTCTTTGTGAAACTTTTCACTATTTATTTGGCAAGGTATATACACACAAACAAAGAAACCCAATAAAGGTAAGTTTATCAGATACTTTCATAAAAGGACATCTTGCTTCTGTGGAACAAAGGGTCTGAAGACTAACGCTATAGTAAGAGATCCACAATAGAGAGATGATCTGGAGAAGAAAGGATCATGCATTTTTCTTTCAGCATCTCAAGGCAAACACTAATTTTATTTTCAAAAAAAAAAACCTAAATGAACTTGGTTTAAAAACCAGAAGAGAAACTCAAAGTTGAGTCAGTAATTTACATTCTAGAACATCTAGCGAAGCTTCACTCTTAAAGTACATATCCACAATCTTAAGAAGATAAGGTCTCTCTATCCTTTGGAGCTTTTCACTTCCCCTGTGTTGACTTTAGTTTTCTCTAATAAAATGGATGCCAACAACAGACTGACATCCAACTCCAAGTATGAAACATACAAATGTTTAGTTCACAAAAACTCAAAAAAAGTCTTACAGTTTTATTAGACAAAATTTAAATTATAGGTTCATTTTTGAACAAATCATTAAAACTCAGAGTGGGATAAGTTCATCCACACTGTACAGTCAAACTGGGAGAAGGAAGACATTCCTACTAGAACAGGTAGAGAAGGAAGTTTCTATTCATCAACTTAGAAAATGCCTCAAATTAGAAAGGATTGACTTACATTTTGCCGTGGTTACTAAATGCTGTAGTTAAGAGAAGAGTCATGGAAAGAAACTGTATCTTTGTTGATTTTCATTCTTTGAATACTGTCCCACCAAAGAATTCAAGGCAGCCATTTTAATATGTCTGAGTCTGTTTCTAAGAAGGAAAAGTAAATTTAGTATTTGTGCTGTTAATTCTGTACACTATATTTTAAGAGAATATTCTCCTGTTCCTGAAACAACAACAACAACAACAACAACAACAACAACAACAACAACAAAAATAAGATTATACTCCTCAGAGTCCTAGCAACTCAGAGGTTACACCTACTCAATTGTGTATTTGTCTCACTTGCAGCATGAAGTAATCAGGTGTAGTCTGGTACAGACTGACATGAAGAGAAACAAAATATGAGTGAACTCACCCAACAATGTGCCTCATGAGCAAAAAGTTTTGTTCTCTCACTGCTAATAAAAAAACAAATCAGAGCTTGAACAGTATCACATCACATCACATTGTTGGAGTAGAGAGGACTGGGATATATAGTACACTAGGAGAGGCAGAATTCAGAAGGTAAATGCTAGGGGTGGCTAAAGTTAGGACATGAGAAGGAAATAAAAACATTTTAGCAGATGAGACTTCCAGAGGGAACCCAGAAAACAAGCAGACACCCAGGAGGGTCACATAGACATTGGCATCTTGTCCAAGTAGTGAAGACAGGATAAATCTGAAGGCATGGGCTTCAACAGTGGAGAAGTTTTCAAAATGAGTATTTGAGGAACAGATACATTCCTGCTCTGTGACAGTTTGTGGTTTGGAATTTTTGCTATTTGTCTTAGTTTGGGAGGTGAGCTTAGTAGGAGCTTAGGTTTATGACTATGAGGTCTGGTGAGCTGATTAAAGAATAGTGGACAACACAGGTGGTATAAAATGAGAGCACTCCCTTCACAGTTCCCATTGACTCCTTCCTATGTATCAGGCATACATGTACCTAGTGCTTTTGGTTGATAGGTAATGGTTGTTCAAATCTCAGCTTACCTAGCCTGTTAAACAAGTAGGCTTACAGGCTACTAACTCTGCCTCATTTGTAAAAATTTCTACGCAAAAGCATATTATTACTTACCAATTATAGTCAATTCATTTGTGTATCTGGCTCTCTCTCTAATATAAGAATCATTGTTCAAGCATTGTTTGATCCCAAGTATCTTAAGTCTTACTAGGTGTATTGCTTTGCAATTTTCTGATATTTTTTAAAGTCAAATATCTTAGAGTGTAATCACGAGACACACAACAGTGCCATGGTGACATTTATCTGTGGGACAAGTAAAGAGAAAACTATCATGTCCTATTTCCTATGCCAAATGATAGTCATGGATTCTAAAAACTTAGTCATGGATTCTAAAATATTTAAATGTGATTATCATTTTCAGGTAGCTAATAGTTGTTAGCATTTCTTCTAGGCACTTCCCCACAGTTACCTGGCAACAGGCAGTTGTACCTGACTTACTATAAAAGGGGCTGCTAGCCCCTTTCTCACTCTCTTCTCTTGTTCTTCCTACTCTCTTCTTCTCTTCCCTCTCTGTACCTTCTCTTCCTTTCCCTTGCCCCCTCTCTGCAAGTGCTTATAGACAGCTTCTTCTTCTTCTTCTTCTTCTTCTTCTTCTTCTTCTTCTTCTTCTTCTTCTTCTTCTTCTTCTTCTTC